>JAECUM010009375.1:0-72203 GCA_016617855.1 Megalonaias nervosa | reverse complement strand
TATATATACCCTTTTAAAAATGTTATTTATATTCCTTAAAAAAAAGAGGACACGCCTGTCTCCTGGTCTGCGGCATAAACTATTCAGCATACATATTTTATAAATATATATTTTATAAACCATTACATAGTACGTCACCTATTCTTTTTTTATTTCTTATTTCGCTGATTACATTTGTATTCATCCAAATGTATGGGACAGCCTTTGCCGGAATTGTTTTAGGAACCATATATTTACCGGTTTGTTTTAATTCTCTAATATATTTAATCGGCTCTTCATTTGGAACATATCTCTCTTATACCTTAATTTACTTGAGTCCAAAACAACGATGCATTTTATTTTGCGCTTCCGTAGTTACTATCCTATTTTGCGTTCTGTCATTGAAAATTTCAGGAAAAAAAGAATTGATTGACTACAGTAAGGGGTGAGTTTATACTATATTTTGTATGGCATTGATGTTTCAGAATTGTGCATAAAGCGAGAAGACATGGACATGTGACTATTTGATGGTAGTTAGCGTAGACTACAGTAAAATAAATATATTTACTTTCACTGTCTCGGGAATCTGATAACCCCAAACATACACTATATAAAACTATTTTAAAAATTTCCCCGCTCCAGTTGAGCCTCTTCTGAAGTTCATAAGTGTTAGGGTTGACACGGGTTAATGTGTATCTACTTCAGAAACTTCAAAAAGTTCAAAATACAATCATCCTTAGAGTACCACGATCAGAGCACGCCTCTCCCCTGCTCTGTACCCTACACTGGCTATCCATACGATCCAGAATTAAACACAAAATTTGTTCTCTGTGCTATGTTTCACTGACGGGCTCCAGTCCAACATACCTATCCGACCTCACCCATGTGTACACACCAGCAAGATACTTATGCTCCTCTTCTGACACTCGTATTCTCATTATTCCCACTATGAAAATGAAATCATATGGACAACGCTCTTTTGCATACCAAGGCCCAGCAACGTGGAACGAATTGCCCACTGCACTTAGACACAAAGACACAGTGATCTCATTCAAGAGCGCTCTTAAAACTCACCTATTTCAACTGCAAGAACAGACTTAAAGACCTAATAATGTATCCTTGCCTTAAATATTTACAGCATATTTTCTGTTTCTACTTTCGTGGTGTTTGTTTTTAATTTTGTAATCATATCATTATATATGTTTTTTAAGTGTTGTCAAATGTTGTAAAGCTCTTAGAGCTTCTAAAGATTAGGTGCTATACGAAGTCCTCATTATTATTATTATTATTATTATTAATGCTAGCTGTACTAGTCAGAAGTTCATAAGTGTTAGGGTTGATATGGGTTAATGCTAGCTGTACTAGTTTGAAGTTCATAAGTGTTAGGGTTGACACGGGTTAATGCTAGCTGTACTAGTCTGAGCTTCTTCTGACGTTTCCTTCTCCGTTTTATGGATATTTAGACAGTTAAGTTGGGATGGGAAAGGTGATAAAGCTCTTATTATAAATAACTGCATATGTGTATTTTACTTTCAGTCAATTATATTATTATTGGATTAGGGTCTTGATACTTACTTTCTTGTCTGAATCAATCTATCTTATCTGAAAAGTTATCCATAATTGCAAGTTAAAAGACTTAAAACTTTACAAAATAATTTAGAAGAGTCTGCAATATGGGTATTTATGTAAGAATTTTTGGCTGCAGATAGAGCAAAACAAATGGATGGAGTGTGAGAGTCATATTGATACATACTAAATCTTCATCAAATATCCAGTTTATTTGACATGACAGTGTATAGATATATCAACAGATTTTTAATCTTTAAACTAGTGATTTTAATCCATGATTTTATTGACCAATGAGATAGTCACTATTCCAATTAAGATATTTACTTGCAGGTTAAAACATTTCCTTAACACAGCTTGCATGGATGATTAATATTCATTGTAGGGCAACCCTTTGATAGAAAATTGTATAAATTGCTGAAAAATTTAGAAATTTGGTGTGGGGGCTTATAATACCAAACAATTATCATGCAAGTATTATTTACTTGCAAGCAAAGATTCTTATCTAGCTCACATCTGGCATGGAACTCTCTGGGCACATCAGTACGCAACACAGATATTAATTTTCCAGACAAATTATCGATACAGAAAGAAAAGTTGTACAGTATATATATTTTAATGATTGTTTTCAATGAAAGCATTTAGAATTTTATGCTTTTGATATTTTAGGTCTGAAAACAAAGTGTAGTATTAGTAGTATATAAATTGAGAGTGCTGGACCATTGTAAATAATGTACAAATTGAAAGTGCTGGACCATAGTAGGACATATACAAATTGATAGTGCTGGAGCACAGTAAAACATACATTATTCAAACTGAGTGTGCTGGACCATAATAAGATATACACGTATTTAAAATGAGAGTACTAGACCATAGTAAGACTGAAACAAATTGAAAGTGCTGTACTATAGTAAGACATGTACACATTGAGAAAGCTGGACCATAATAGGACATATACAGACTGGGAGTGCTGGACGAAAGATGCATATGCAAATTGAGACTGCTGGATTATAGTAAGATATACATGTATACAAACTGAGCAAACTGGATCATAGTAAGACATATGCAGTCTGAGTGTGCTTTACCATTGTAAAACATGCATGTATACAAATTAAGAGTGGTGGACCATAGTAAGACATATAAACTGAGTGTGCTGGACCATAGTAAAATATACATGTATACAAATTGAGAGTGCTGGACCATAGTAAGACATATACAAATTGAGTGTGCTGGACCATATTAAGACATTCAAATTGTGTGTGCTGGACCATAGTAAAACATGCATGTATACAAATGAGAGTGCTGGACCATTGTAAGACATACAAATTGAATGTGCTAGTGCATAGTTAGACATGTATACAATTGAGAGTGCTGGACCATAGTAAGACATATTCAAATTGAGTGTGCTGGACCATAGTAAGACATACATGTGTACAAATTGAGTGTGCAGGCCTATAGTAAGACATGGATACAAATTGAGAGTGTTGGGCAATAGTAAGACAAATACAAATTGAATGTGCAGTCTCATAGTAAGCATGGATACAAATTGAGAGTGTTGGACAATAGTAAGACATATACAAATTGAATGTGGCGGCCCAAAAAAAGACAATCAAATGGTGTGTGCTGGACCATAGTAAGACTTGCATATATACAGTTGAGAGTGCTGGACCATAGTAAGACTTGTACAAACTGAGTGTGCTTGACCACAGTAAGACATAAATGTATACGGATTGAATGTGCAGGTCTATAGTAAGACATATATACAAACTGAGAGTGTTGGACAATAGTAAGACATATACAAATTGAATGTGTAGGCTCACAGTAAGACATACAAATTGAGTGTGCTGGACCATGGTAAGACATATACAAATTGAGAGTACTGGTATTGTATGATAGTAAGACATATATGAACTCAGTGTGCCTGACCATGGAGTATTTTCAATTGGAGTCTTTACATTAACAGGGGACTGATGGGATATGTAACCTTTAGATGACTCTTACTTCAACTCAGATATTGTAGATAATTATCATTCAGTGTGTATATTTCTCATTTCAGCAAAATGAGTTGATCTTGCATAGAAAAACATGGCTTCACAACATAGGCAGCAACTTCGACAGTACCTAGATACACACAAGAATCGTAAAAGGTACAGCCATAATAAAATATGTTTGCAGAACACTTGAAGATGCCAACTAAAAAGTTCAAAAGTTGGAATTAGATGTGCGTAATGTAGGTTTTGCAAAGTTTGACTTTCTTATAGAATTAGGCAAGTTCACAATGAGTAGTTCTGTGATATTATTAGAAATAATTACTGATAAATATGTTTTATAGTAAAACATCAAAATTTGGGTGATATCTGTTAAATTTGTTAAATTGTTTGTATGTTAGGAATGTCACTAGAGTATGCACATAACAATTCATGTGTTTCTTTTTGTTGAAATCGGTGGAGTCTTAGCCAGTTAGCAGTGACATTATAGTGAAAACAGTATTTATTTGCAATGATAATTTTAGAACTCTACTTTTTCCAGAACTAGTATTAAATTTGTGCTACAATCAGAACGATTGTTAACTTGAAAACAAAGTGACTTATGCCTTTACAGGGCTTATTGAGCCATGTGCACTGACAGAAAACTTGGAAAATGTCACTTGGAATTAAATCTGGCTGAAGGAAAAGGAATGTAAAACTGAAATCAAAACTTCTATTTGTATTAAACTTAGTGTTTATGCAGCAAAATATATATATTAATACAAATACAGGTTGTTTAGACTTGCACGAAAATAGAAACAATATACCTGTTAGTAAACAGCCATGGTTAACAACATAGATGGACACTTCGCTTTGCAGTGAGTATTATTTAATTTACCAGTAATATTTTCAAATTATTAAATTCCAAATACTGTAACCGTTGATACAAGTATTGTATATCTAATACCGTCATAAAACAAATAAACAGTGCTTACCACATATGCATTTGTGAATGGGAATAGTGGCATGAAAATATAAAATATTTGAATTGACAGTATTTTTATGTACTGCAGATATCAAGATTCCAACATTACCAACACAATGTATCCATCTTTTTGTATGTCATGCTTATAAGACAAGCCCTACTCTGCTTGAATAAAGTTTTCAGTAAAAAAGGTCGACTTATAATCAAGTATATGCAATACTTGGAGGATTGCCATGAAACTTTAAATGCACAATCATTCCAGGGTCTAATTCGTTGAAATGAAATTGGTGCTCATGAAACATCCAGTATGGCTGCCACATTAGCCATCTAGAAAATACTGAATTGATCATATTAACATGGGGTTTTCACTAAAATAATTCTTAAATGTGTTGTTGGTCCTAAGTCCAAATGGTGCTGATTTGACATTCAACTTGGCCACTATGCCAGTGACCTTTAAAATCATGTCACTTCTTCTCCAGAATGGATGGTCATGTTGATTAAGGTTTTGCAGATACCGGTAGTTATTGTTGTTCTTGTGGGTTTAATGCCATTTTTCAACACATGATGGGCTATACATGGTAGCCAGTATAACTGGTGAAGGAAGAACCCAAAGACTTCTTATGATGTCTAGTTGGTTCTAAATGACAGCAGTAACTAAAAAACATTTGTAATAACAGTTTCAAAAAAGCCAATTACCATAACAGAAGTTTATCATATTTGACAACATACTAGCTTGAAAACCTTTAACTTTTACACAAATACTGCCAATCCAACATTAAATATTTCCTCCATTAATAAAAGTGGAAATGAAGGTATTCAAGTAACTTTTTCTTAAAAAATTCCTGCTTCACAGAATTTGACCAACTTTGAAAGAAAGTGACAGGCATAGAGGCATTTCAGTTTTGGACTAATATACCATCAGAGAGAGATCAAAATAAAGACAATCTTTGACATTGTTTTCATAACATATGCAGCCAACAGCACTGGAAATAATTTCTACAAAAAGCATGTTTCTGACCCAAATTTCTTGGCTGCCTTCACTTGCATTTGGCTATTAAGCAGATATCAGTCAGATGATTGATCTCAGGTCCACATTGGCCTCATTATTTCTAGTTCGTGTTCATAACTGATATACATGCATGTGGTTGCCTCCCTGGCCCTTATACAGAAATCCACTGAAATAGCTGCTTGTTGTCCTGTGTATCATTAGCCAAAATAAAATGTTTGACAGAACGATTAAATACAGAGTTTTGTAGCTTCTAAGAAATATGACTCTGGTTGGAGTGTTATTGAAATGAAAGCTAAGGAGAGAAAGAAAGATGATTAGTAATTATTCCAGTAATTATGAATAGGTCACTGGAGTGAGATTAATTAGACTCCATTCTTTTAATATGTTATAAGTTATAGTTCTTTACAGTTCTGGTGTTAAAAAGAATTGAGCTAGATGATACTAAACACCCTTTCAGTGCCCTACCATGAATATGTAAGGTCCATACAGTGTTACATGTTTGTGTCCATCTGTTAGTCAGCACATCTGTCTGGTTAACTTTGTTTTTATTCAAGGAGTACATATATAATTTGGTGGGGAATTCATATTCCATGAACCCATTTCTACTTTTATTTTATATTCCATAACAAAATGAAAGATAATTTTACAGAGAACAAAATATCTGATTACAGTTCAAGTGATGCTGGTTCCAGATCATCTAAAAGTTCTTTTGAGTCTCGTTTCAACAGCATGCCTGAAGCCAGTACACCTGGATCATCATCCAGATCTTCCAGGGCTGTTGACTACCTCAGCAGGCGAAAAGTCCCCACCAAAATTGTGGGAAGAGCCAATATCAATGAGTAAGATTTGTCTTTAATCCTCACTTTTATGAAATTAGTCTATTTTAGATTAGTAAGTTCAGCTTGTTTGTGACCGTTTTTTGGTGGTATTCATTGGTTTGTAACTGTGGATTATATTGTTCTGCTGGATGTGGTGAGCAAGATTAAAGTACTTCAGGTGAGAGCACAATATCCAATATGACAAATACTAATTTATTACTTATGTAAAGTGAAATGTAACAAATTTTTGATAAAACATTAATATGGTGTAGCTCCTGAAAGTTTACAATAATTTTGCCAATTTCATGAAGTACTCCAAAGTTTTGTACCAAAATAAACAAGAGTTTGATTTAATTATATCTAATGAACACTTTGAGATCCATAGGTGTCTACCTCTTGAGATGAAAACTCGTACGCCAGACCAATAAAAACCTTACAAAGACCATAAAAACCTTGCATGAAAAAATGTATTCATACATTATATAAGATCAACAGTTTTAAAACAACAAATGCTATACACAAAGTATTTTTACACATATTTACATAATTATTTACATTTCTGAAACTTTATTTCATTCTTTTTACTTGTGTGTTGTATTATATGCAACACATGCACCTTTTGCACTTTTCAAAATATATTCTGAGGTTTTAAAGTCTCTACAGCAGATGTCATTGTTTATTTTACATTGTAAAAATGATGCTAATGTGTATGAATTCAGACTTCCTACATTCTGTATGTATTTTCTTCATCATTGAAAAAGATCTCTCACAGTCTGCAGTGTTCCTTCAGATCATATGCGCTTGACGCCACCACTTTAATGTCTTTACTGCATATTTTACAAAAAGCATGGGAAGATCCTAACTTTGATACATCTACAATGCCAGGGAAGACTTTAATCCAATCAGCCTGAAACCTGCCAAGACCTTGGTCAGTGTCTTCAAGCTTGTGTTTCTTTGAGTTAGGCTCAGCCATTTGATGGATGGAATATTTCAACTAGATGAAAGAAATAAAAAAAATAATTTAAAAATTTAGATTTGATATGTGATAGAAGATCTCCCGATTACAAATGTGTTACGAATTTGTATTTTTTCCCCATAAACACCAAGATATTACGCCAGGAGCTATCTAAAAATTGAAATCTAAAAATAAAAGAAATCGACAAAGTAGCAGTCCAGAAGTTTCTACCTCATAAGCTGTTGATCGTTTCTATTAATTGCATATCTGGTGTTTGAAAAGTTGTGAATTTGCTATATGGTGTGCCGATTTTGGTCAAAAATGGATATAAATTGGCAGTGTTACATATTTTCGAGCCGCGAGAATGACGTCACTCAGTAGCTGTACTACTTCATCATTATGACAATGCATCTTCCTGTTTGCATTACGTAAACTTAATTCAAAAATATGACAAGAAGATAAAATCCCAGATCTAAATTCAGCAGACTATTTATTTTTAATTAGTATATTGTTAAAATTTTTTAATAAATCGACTGTATCTCCAGAGAAGAGTCGGACGAGTTACGGTTACACCACCATGACTTCCACACTACAGTAGGTAAAGTATGAAAATTGATGTCAACTGTATGCATTTGATAGTAATAAGTATAAAAATAATAAAATAATAATGTATAAAATAAGAAAACATACTTACTACACAGGTAGTTGGTCAATATTAGAAATCCGAGTGAGTGTCAAATTTCAGAGCGATAAACGACAAGATCTTCACACACACAGGAGTTGAACCATGAAATTAAACTCATTTCATTATCAGGCAAAGGAAAAACGCAGTTTTGAGTATGATTTGATTGGTTGTTTCAGGCCACCCTGATCTCGTTGAATTCTCGTTCTAAAAAAACATTATGTCCAGAGTCCTGGATTCATACAAAATGAAAAATAAAAAAATTAAAAAAAAACATTATTTATGAAAAAAACCCGTACAAAACAGTTGTACGGCCATACACTGACCAAAATGGAAAAAAACGTACAAATTATGGGTAAACCATACTAGTTGACACCAATGGAGATTCACATTGAAAATCCTTATAATGCAGAGAATGGACACAATATTCTGGTCCAAATAAATGTATATAATGAACACCATACCTAGGAATCTGATGAATTGTCTCCTTATAGCTTGTTAAAGATGTTTGTTGTTAAATCCATTGAACTCCACCTTATTTTGGCAGTTGATTATGCCATATACAATGTTAACTTCCCATTTATTTCAAATACATCTCTCCATAATTCTAATGCCCTTCATTATAACATGATTTCAGATATAATACAATACCACTATTGACCATGTGACCAAAATTAAACCAAGAAAGTAATAGACAACTTTGACAGATCTAACTCCAATAATGTTCTGCCATTACTAAACTTACATCAGAATTAACTCTTACCAAAGTCTGTTACTGAATAGAATTACTCCCTATGGAGAATAGAAAATAACCATAATTACATTCCTTTAAGTTATACATCAAACAAATCTAAAATAAGTCCCCTACTATTATTACCAAGGTGAGAGATTAGCAGAATTTTACATTCAAAACTTCAAGTAGGTTGTAGCTGATTAAATTTAATATGATTCATGACTATATCTGTATAATAAGAGGGTCTGCATTAAATTAAAGGGATTTATAGTGTTGAAGAACTGTAATAAATTGACCTACTGTTTTACAATGTACTAGGTCTTTTTGACAGCTGTACAATAGGTAAAACAAATCAAAGAGGTAATATAGCCTCTTCAGATCAAAGAATTAACTTAAGTAGGTACCTAATATACATTAATGTCTCATTTAAAGTAAAACTGAAGGTCACATTTGCAATAATTTCAGTTTGCCAGATGAAATTGTGCTGAAAATATTTGGGTACCTGGATGCACAGGGCTTGTTGACAGCTGGCCAGATTTGTCAGAGGTGGAAAGCACTTGCAAATGACAAGTAAGTTAAGTCTTTAAAAGAAAGATCATTTAGTCTAAAACACCAGAGCATTTGTACACAGTTAATTAACTAATCCTTATTATGTGTATTTGGATACTTTAGTATCAGGAATATTGTGAAACCCTCCATTTGTTTAAATGTATGTATGTCTGTCCATTTCAAAATAAGCTGCTGTTTGACATTCATCACACTTGATTGTTATTTTTGCCCAAATGGTCAACATTTGCAAGAGGAGTGTTATTTTTGGATTCCTGGGAATGGATCAAAGGTCAGGTGTGCAACAGTGTTAATAACAATGACATTTTAAATATCTTTTAGACTTTATATTGTTATGTATATGTAATTTAATTACTTGTTTGTTAGTTTTGAATTTTTTTTTTGTTTTTATTTTATTCAATTACATGTTATTATAATGATAATTTTGTCTACTGGATTTGATTTTTTTTTAGAAATTCAATTCAGTTCTGTTTGACCTGATAAATAACCAGTAGTTGAAACATTGTATCTAATTGCTGACCTTGATTCAGAAATCAGTAAGGCTTTTAGTAAACAACTTTTTTTTTATTTTTTTTTTTTATTCATTCTAAGAGTAAGATTTATTTAGTGGAATCAAGGCCATACCTGGAGTATGTGACAAATAACGTGTTTATTGTTAAAAACTTGGTTTTCCCAGTGGGATGAAATTTTGACCCCCATCCGGGAATCTGTTTTGCGTTTTAGTTGGGCTTATAACTCATGTTATCATAATAATTTGCCAGTTGTACTTTAAACCTTTGAAAGTCAAGGGTGTTTTGTTGTGACCAGTTTGAGTTGAATTTTTTTATTTTATGGAATTAGTAATTTATTAACCCTGGAAAATTCTAGTGCTCATCAGAATGCTTGGACAAAGACATTGATAGAAATTTATTCAGAAATTCTAAACTGGAATATTATTTTTTTGTGATTCAACAAGGAACTGTTGACACGACAACACTGTGAAGGTTACGGCATACGTCATTGCCTTCCATCTTGTAATTTCATCAGGATTCAAACTGTGATTCATTTAGAACTTTTCATTGATAGGACTTCTGATTTTTTAATCTTGGATTAATTTTGGATTTGATTCATAAACCATAAGTCCTTTTTCTCATTCTTACCTTGTTTTTCTAGGGAGATAAATTGGTTTGTTAAAGTTTACAAAGCTTGTTGTCGTCACTCTTTTCTTGTTACTTTAGTACAAGCCTAGACACGTAACAATATATATGGTCATAGAAATCAAAAGAACATATCTGGTGGATGTTCTGTTCTGACCCCTGGGTTATTTTCAAGGGGCAGAATTTAGGTTGGGTATTATTGTATTTGTACATGTAGATATACCGTATATAATCACTTATGAATCCATCTGCAAACTACACAGACCCAGATCGGCTGGCACATAACGTGCAGGCTCTGGGTCTTTCCAGTTTCTTAGAAGCAACCAGTAGAACAAACAAGATAGACCTTGATCTGCAGGAGCATTATGCTTAGCAGATCAGGATCTTTGTTGTTTGCAGTTTGATTCAACTTATACGCAAGTATATTTGGTAATAAAAAAGCATGGAGATTTACAATAGCAAGCCATCAAAGTTGGTCTAGCCCAGCATCTTCCCATTTAATCTTATATCCAATTAAATTATAGTTTTATCATGTTCATATATATGTTGTGCAGCACATTTGAATAACTTCTGCTCTTGACAAGTAATTTTGATAAGTAATCTTGACAAGTATTCCTGATTTAACAGTGACAAGTAATTTTAACAAGAATTTGTGACAAGTAATCTTGGCAAGTATTCTTGACAAATAACATTGACAAGACAGTAATCTTGACAAGAATTTGTGACACGTAATCTTGACAAGTATTCTTGACAAATAACATCAACAGCAAAGATGGTTGTGTGAAGTAGTCTTCACATGACACTTTAAGGCAAATCTTACGAATAAAATTTTTAGAATTCATAATTATTTGACAGTTTCAGAATGTTTTGTTTGGTGAACTTAAAATATGGACATAAATGAACACATATGATTACAGTTTAGGCAGAGGTATCTTCTTTGATATTTTAGTTCAAAAATCAATGTTATAAAAATATAGCCTAACTGTTGTAACTGTATTTGTTTTATTACAACTGAATAGAGAGGAAAATAAAAATCTGTGCACCAACTATCCCTCTTTCATGCTGAAGTCAGCATGTTTGTGAACATAAATTCATAATCTCCTTGTTCAAATAAAGACTGTTGTCATCAAACATTCTCATTTACAATGGCAAAATTGTTTACATGAGTAAACTATGCAATCAGAGTTTTGGGAGATATATTAATGTAAGATAGGTTGAGGTTGTATTGTATATGGGTTCAGGATTGCAGAGTTACTGCAGAAGTGAAATGTACATTTGTACACAGTTTTCACATTGTATAGTTAACTTTCTTTTAGTTTTCTGTGGAACAAGATATGTGAGAGATTTGCTGCCATACCAACAGTCTCCAGGCAACAGCAGCAGCAGGAAGCTAGTGGAGAGAGATTGCCTGCATCCCACTGGAAAAAATTGTGCCTTAAAAAGTGGGTACTTAACTAAACAATATCTTATTTGTCTGAATCATTCAGAACATTTGTACATAATTATACATTCAGGAAACAAGCACATTGCTTACATTAATCCTTGTTCTGAGCACTTATTATGGTAAAGATGTTGTAATGTTCAGTAAACACCATATATACTCACTTATAAGTCGCCTAAATCTGCATGTGCATTATTTAATGGCAGATTTAGGTCTGTGCAGCTTGCTATTGAACTTGACTTATAAGTTAGTATATGTGGTAAGTCTTTTCTTAGCTGATTCAGATCAATGGAATACATACTCTGTAAGTAGAATCTGTTAGGAAAAAGAAGACCGAAAATAAAGAGAAGATATATTTAAACTATATTCACCACTAGGACTTTATTATAATTACCATGATTGTTTAATCTTGGTTTTGTTGTCTTCTAGTCAACATTTTGTTGAAAAAATACACATTTTTTAGCACAGAAAGTTCAGTGTCAGTATTGAATTTGAGTAATTGGCTTGAGGGTTTCTTTTTAATTCACATTCCTGTAGAGGTGATTACTTATTCTTTGATGGGAACTATTCTTATACTATATATTATTACATGGAAACTCTGCTGTAGTATGCATATGTTATAGTATGGATTCAGAAATAACACATTTGTGATGTGACTTCAAATTTTTACAACCTGTTTACCAATTTCTCATGATTGTCTTTTTGCCCAAGTAAATTACTGTTTGACTCGTTGATCTTGTGAAATGTGCTGTATCATCTGATTACTCTTTCTTTAAACGAATAAAGATTTTAAAAATTTTTAGTTGTAAATGTTCAATTCAAATGTATCAATTGCAGTGACTGCACTTTGTTTCTTACCTTGTTTTTGTTAATAAAGATATTGGTTCTTAAAAGGCTGATAATTCTTAATCTTGTGTGTGTTTATCTTCAAAGTTTCGTTTTGTGAAACAGCTGCTGTTCAGTCCAGAGCCAATACTAACCCACAGAAGCTTGCTGATCAACTAGCATATATACCCAAGTACCAAAACAATACCTTGGCTGGAATAAATTTATAACCTGAATTGACAAGTTAAATAACTTGCATACCTAATTAAGTAGTTCGAAATCTTCAAAGCTAATCTCACAATAAAATGTTATAACTAGGCATTGCATTATAAAAAGTAAATAGATCACAAAATAAAAGTTACCATTTTGCACAATCGGCTTTTGTTATGTTAGCCAGCTGTCACATGATTAGTTACTAAAGGACGAAAATCAATAAATTTCTTTGGAAAACAATAAACTTATCCTCAATAACTATCCCTATATAAGTGGTATGAGACATTTTGCCTTTGTATATAGTGTTTCATACTCTTTTCTGTGTATATAGTGTTTCATTTTTTTGACTATGTATGTAGTGTTTCATACATTTATCTGTGTATATAGTGTTTCATTCTTTTGACTATGTATGTAGAGTTTCATACTTTTGTCTGTGTATATAGTGTTTCATTCTTTTCTCTATGTATGTAGTGTTTCATACTTTTGTCTGTGTATATAGTGTTTCATTCTTTTGTCTATGTATGTAGCGTTTTATACTTTTGTCTATGTATGTAGTGTTTCGTACTTTTGTCTGTGTATATAGTGTTTCATAAGTTTATTAGCATTGAATTAGGTATTCAGATTTGAATGAAATCTAGTAGCTCCTGCCATCTTTAGGTTTGAAATGTATGCAGGTGTCATTTAGCGACCTTGACATCTATACACACATATACTAAAATGTAACTGCGCTATATCTTTCCTCAGGTTATTCTTAGATTATTTTTTGTTTGTTTTGAATTTGGACACATCATGATCTTGGCTGGGATGATTAAAACGTATATACTTCTTTATGCACATTTGTGATGGAATTGTTATGAATGTACTGTTATAAGGATGTAATGAGAATAGTTGGTGAGTACACAAGTACTTCATTTAGACATGCAATTCATTTTGGTAATTTTCCTATACATATATGTACCATACATATATGTACAATTGCATGGTTATCTGCAGAAAATTAAATAATTCATGTATTATCACTATGTTTGTACTCTATTGTGTTAAATATGCATCAGTTTGATTTGTTAGCTTTGGCACTGAAACTCAGAGTATTGCAACAATCCTAACACTACCCATCTTTCATAGCCTAGAGAGTAAACCTGGCCACCAACCCATCTTTCATAGCCTAGAGGATAAACTTGGCCACCCCACCCATCTTTCATGGCTAGAGGATAAACCTGGCCACCCATCCATCTTTCATAGCCTAGATAATAAACTGGGCCACAACACCAATCTTTCATAGCCTAAATGATACACTTG
Organism: Megalonaias nervosa; assembly: GCA_016617855.1. Classification (NCBI taxonomy): domain Eukaryota; kingdom Metazoa; phylum Mollusca; class Bivalvia; order Unionida; family Unionidae; genus Megalonaias; species Megalonaias nervosa. Next base: position 58,028 of record JAECUM010009375.1, on the reverse strand, counting down.
GCCAACTCACCCGTCTTTCATGACCTAGAGGATAAACCTGGCCACCCAACCCATATTTCATGGGCAAGAGGATCAACCTGGCCATCCCACACATCTTTCATAGCCTATAGATAAATCTGGCCACCCACACATCTTTTATAGCATAGAGGATAAACCTGGCCATGCACCCATCTTTCACAGCCTAGAAAATAATCCTGGCCACCTCACACATGTTTCATAGCATAAATGATAAACTTGGCCAACCCACCAATCTTCATAGCCTAGAAGATAAAACTGGCCACCCCAACCATATTTCATGGCCTAGAGGATAAACATTGTCACTCCACCCATCTTTCGTAGCTTATAGGATAAACCTGGCCACCATATTCATCTTTCATAACCTTGAGGATAAACCTGGCCACCCTACCCATCATACCCATCATTCACAGCCTAGAGTATAAACCTGGACATCCCACCCATATTTCATGGGCAAGAGGATAAACCTGGCCATCCCACACATCTTTCATAGCCTATAGGATAAATCTGGCCACCCACACATCTTTTATAGCCTAGAGGATAAACCTGGCCATGCACCCATCTTTCACAGCCTAGAAAATAATCCTGGCCACCTCACACATGTTTCATAGCATAAATGATAAACTTGGCCAACCCACCAATCTTCATAGCCTAGAAGATAAAACTGGCCACCCCAACCATATTTCATGGCCTAGAGGATAAACATTGTCACTCCACCCATCTTTCGTAGCTTATAGGATAAACCTGGCCACCATATTCATCTTTCATAACCTTGAGGATAAACCTGGCCACCCTACCCATCATACCCATCATTCACAGCCTAGAGTATAAACCTGGACATCCCACCCATATTTCATGGGCAAGAGGATAAACCTGGCCATCCCACACATCTTTCATAGCCTATAGGATAAATCTGGCCACCCACACATCTTTTATAGCCTAGAGGATAAACCTGGCCATGCACCCATCTTTCACAGCCTAGAAAATAATCCTGGCCACCTCACACATGTTTCATAGCATAGATGATAAACTTGGCCAACCCACCAATCTTTCATAGCCTAGAGGATAAAACTGGCCACCCCAACCATATTTTATGGCCTAGAGGATAAACATTGTCACCCCACCCATCTTTCATAGCTTATAGGATAAACCTGGCCACCATATTCATCTTTCATAGCCTAGAGGATAAACCTGGCCACCCTACCCATCATTCACAACCTAGAGTATAAACCTGGCCATCCCACCCATATTTCATGGGCAAGAGGATAAACCTGACCACCCCACCCATCTCTCATAGCCAAGAGGATTAACCTGGCCAACCCCAGATCTTTCAAAACTTTGAGGATAAACCGGGAGCATTTCTTTTGTTAAGTGACTTATCTCAATATTGCATAATATTTTGCATGACGTGATGGTTCTCTGGACCCCAGCAGTTGCTATAGTAGAGTTTCCTTGTAAGTCCAGTCTTAGAATTATTAGAAATGTTTCATCTTGTAGTATTTTAGTCTCCTTAAAAGGAAGAAAGCTTACTTTTTAGACAAAAGTGGTCACATAAGCACACAATTTTGCATCCAGGACATAAATGACATCAATCCAGACAAAATAGATGATACCTTCAGTCGATGTGAAGTAAAAAAGAGTGAAATTCAAAGAATATGACATGTTGCATCAGAATTGACAAGTTTTGTTTGTTGTAATTCTGTATAATTTTTCATAAAGTGGGAGATGCCTACAAATGACTAATACCACAATGATATTTAAGTTCCATTTGGTTGTTCACATACAAATATCTACTTGGTCCCCCAATCATTTGCTCCTTCAGTACTCTAGGAAAAGTAATTCTCCAGCATACACAGGAAACCATGTATTATGTTTGATTGAGGAACCAGATCTGATGAAACTCAACAAGATGTGGTAGCTTACAAAATTTTCCCATTATTGCAGGAAGATGCAAATTTTAACTAGCCATAACTTGTTAGATGCAATATTCTGTACCAGTGAGTTACAGTCAGAATATGGTTTTGGGACACAGGATATAAACCGCATTCTAGAACACATGCACTAAAAAGCTAGCATGACCTCAGTAGTCAAGGCACATAGAATGTCTTCTTGCTATGCAGTCCTTATAAGTTACAATTAGTTTTATATGTTACATTTTGAGATGACCAACAGTGCATATCAATTTTACAGATGTGAAGAAGAAAGGAATAAAAGAGCATTCAAACTTCTTGGGAAAGTCAATCCATACTCAGGCATTCCAAAAAATGCAGAAAAAGCCATTAAGTAAGCACAACAATATTTCTTTCATTTAGGGTTTCAGTTTTATTTACCATATTTACTCACTCATAAGTACAATTGCAGACTGCACAGATGCAGATCTATCATCATATATTACAATGTCAGATCTGTGTGTGTGTGTGTGTGTATTTGTGTGAGAGAGAGAGAGAGAGAGAGCATTACATAGTGACTGATGAAAGAACACATACATATTTAGCTACAGTTAACATAGAGTCTTGTTCACAAGTAGTGGTATCAGAAATGGAAATAGATCGCAGGAAATGTTTGTTGGTAAATACTTTTAGAAGACTGCATTAGTGTCACAACTACAATAAATGTTTCCCTGAATCTTTGCAGATACCTTTAATTTGTTATGTTTAATATGAATACATGAAGGAAATTATTAACACAAATTAGAGGAGAATGTTTTTAAACTTCCCATGCTTTCTGGATAAAAGGGCAGGGATCATGTTATCCTTCCCATCTATACTTCTGTCAAGCCATCTGTTAGTAATTTGAGCTGGGGTAAGGGTGAAGGTTGGGGAGGTGTTTTATAAAAACTCTCAACAAATTTGTTAGATACATGTCGATGTGTAATCACTGATGCTAGGGCTATTACATATTTCATTGGGTTTTTGGATTCCACCTTTGGGTCCTGTCCCAGGTGGGGAGGAATGTTGTATCTGCAATAACTTGGAAACTGTTGAGCTGTCTGGTTATAACCTCATATTATTTTAAGAGACAGGAGATGTAATCAAACATACATCCAGTCTGAATTGCGGGGCATGTCCCGGAAGTAGGGGACTTGCCCCTGGATCATAACTTGGAAACTTTTGAGATCTCTATCTGATAACTGTATATAGGTTTGAAGGACATGAGGAGATGAAAGCAAACATGTGCACAATATAGACAAAGGGCCATGGAAACGTGCCATTGGGTCATATCATGGATACCCTAAGATTCTTACTTTATAACCATATATAGGTTTGAAGGGCATGAAGGAATTAAATGAGACACATTTAAAATACAGACCCTGGGCCATGTCTCTGGAGTTAGGGAGTTAACTCAGGATCATAACTTGGTAACTGTTAAGATCCTCACCTTATAACAACATGCACTTAAGCTGGACATGAAGAGACAATTACGCATTTACAGTGTTGTAACATCAGCCACTAGGTTAGGCCATGCCCCTAGTGGCGTAGGTCAGAAGTGCAGGGATGATACAGTGCCATTGACCAATGATACTGTTGATATCCCCACCTAAAAAACTGTTAAGATTCTCACCATGTACCCATCTTTACACTTGATTGCATGAGGAGTCAAATGCAGTTGTACAACACAGATGCTGGATCATGCCTATGGAGTAGGGGACATAACTTAAAAAACAAGACTTCCACATTATTTCCCTTGTGGCATACCATAGAAGATAATACCATTGACTTAAATTCTAGAGTGATAATTGTGCTTTTAAGGAAATATTTCACAAGAGATTGATGTGTTTGTTCTGTGTGTTTTTTATTTAACCCCTGTAACACTTATTTTATTAGGTCAGCTGGTATCTCATTTCAACTGTCCCTGGTGGATCGGCAAGGAAAGGAGAACCCCCTGTACAGTAGAGACATATTTTATCACTGTATGTGTCTGTCCATCAGGTGGTATGACCTTCAAGTTCTACCACTGAAAGAGATCTGCAAGGTCAAAATATTCTCATGTAATCCCTTGTTCTTTATGTCAGATGGTAGGCCATATTCTAATAGGTAAGAATTTTTTTGGCAAGTTTTGTTTCATTTTAATTTGTAAATCATAAAAGGTCATTTGACCTCTCAGCTAAGTGTGGCTATCAGTCAACTAATGCTGGACAAATTACAGCAGCCACTGAACAGTCTAATTACCCATTTTCATGTTTACCTACAAAATTTTCTCCATATGAGGTTTCATTTGGGGCACCCAGTGGGACATCACTGTTGATTGTACTACTTTGCATATACAATTTCATGTTTGTATAACTTCAACATTTCTCATCCAATTTCTCAAATGAATACATTACTACATCTAATTAATGTTAAGAATTAACTTCATTATCTCCCAAATCCAGTCCTTCTGAAAGATGACACATTTGTGTTTCACAGACATTGTATAATAAAAACTATAAAAATATTATATATGGAAAGTGACTCTTGTAAGATGCTATTATAATTACTTCCCCATGTCACCACTAGGTGGCTACCTCTAAACTTTGTGTTCTTCAGTTGAAGCTTTTTTTAGTACATGCAATATCATATTTGTATACCTCCCAAAATACTTTCGGATTCTCTGGAAATATCAACCATCTGTCTGCAGACTGAAATCAGTATTTTGTTATTGAATTATCTGTGCTTCATGCATCAGTAACATTTTTTTTTTGTTTTTCATCAGTAATTTTGTTTTCACTGTTATTGATTTAGTTAAAGATTGTTATGGTTTTAGCTCACCTGGCTTTAAGGTCAAGTGAGCTTATGGTATGACCCTTAACCTGTCATGCATCATGTGTGTTGTCCAAGTACAAATGCTACTCACAACTTCTTCTCAAACACCATTTAACAGAATTTTGCCAAATATGACACAAAACATCCTGGACTGAAGATGTTTAAAACTTGTTCCAGTGATGCTGCTCTGCTCTCTGATGTGGTCACCATTACTAGGAATAAAAAGATGTGGCCTTATTGGTTAGAGCATATGCTTTGGATAAAAGAGGTTGCAGTTTTGAACCCCAGCCAAGTCATACCAAAGATTTGTAAAAATGGTACTAGCAGATACCTCGTTTGGCACTCAGTATCAAGAGGTTAGTGCTAGGACTGGTTGGCCTGCTGTCACTGTGACTGGGTGGGACATGATGCCACATGTTTTTGGCATGATACCACAGTGCTAGACATCACTATAAACTGCCATGCTGCAGACATCGTTGTGATATGACTGAAATATTGTTAAAGCTACATTAAAAATCCAAATCACATGCACACACTATTTATACAACTTCCTTAAAAAAAGCAACACTTAACAGAATTGATCAGATTTGAAAGCATACTGGGATAGAGGTCTTTAAAAATGATGCTGAAATACCATAACATTTGGTCATGCTATTAAAAAAAGAAAAATGTTGACACAACTTGAAAAAAAACTGTCAACAGAATTTGACAGAAAGCATCCTGGCATGAAGGTCTTTAAAATTTATTCAGTAATACCAATCTGTCTTTCACTTTTGTTTCAGTGATGCAGATCCACAATTAGATGTGCCCAGCAATAGTAAAAACATAACAAATTTAAGTGACTTCTTTGAAATTGAATATCTTTTGAATGAATTGTCAAAAATCACTGAACAGAATTTGATCAGATTTAAGAGCATATTGGAAGGAAGGCATATTTAGCTGTGAAGATGATGCCAATCAGTCTCAGTTATGCTGCCACTAGTAGAATATAACAAAACAGAAATAACTTTTCCTAATAAGCCATATGACTTAATTGGATAATAGTATCCTAGCTTAAAGGCCTTTCATATTTATAGTTACAGATCCACTATCAATTATGGTGACCATTGCTAAAAAGATATGAAAATGTTATCTCAAACAACTGCTTAACAGAATTTAACTGACTCTGACAGAAAACATTTTGGAATAGGGGTCTTATATATTTAAGAAATAATGCTTATGTGTGATCAGATATGGATGCAAGTATAAAACCTGGAGAAACCTTGAAACGTTTGCTTTAATAAAACATGCAATCAGCACTAATTTGATAAATTTGTACATAAAGTTCCCTACTGATCCAGACTTTTTTGTCAACTGCTCTTGTATTTGGATATTAAGCATATATCCACCAGGTGATTGATCTCTGGCTCACTTGGGCCTTTTGTTGGCATTTTACTGCACCTTTTAAATAACCTCTCATAAATGCTCAATCAAATTTGTACAAATTTGGCAGAAAGCATTCATGCACAATGAGCTTTCAAGTTTGCACATATGATAGTGCTCGTCAACAATTTATGGCCACCGGTTACTAAAAAAAAAATGCTGTACAGAATTTGATCAACTTTGATAGAAAATATCCTGGCATAAAGTATTTTGACAAATGATGCTCATGTACCAGACTATAATGCAGAATGTAGAGGTAACACAAAATTAATTAAGTTTGTTATATATTTCCGTCATTTTTCTGTCTTTTGTTTCATTACTTTTTTGATATCCAGTGCATTAATTTGAAGTTCAGATGCTCTAAGACTGTCTTGCTCATTTTAAGCACTAACCTGGACAATTATATCCAAAAACTGGCAATTATTATGTTACATTTTCTGGAAATAAATTTGATTTACATAAATAATTTTTAGTGCAAGTGACCTTTCCTGAACTGGCCAATAAATACAAGTTTGCATTTTCATCCTGTGCAAAAAGACAAGAGGATGAACTTGTTTTTAAATCATTTTTTTTTCTTCAATATAGATTTTATTATTGCTTTCTGCTGAATACAAGTAACAGGTTAACAAGTCTTCAGGCAAAATTAGAGAAAAATATTAATGATTTTATGAGGGACTGCAGTAGGATATGATAACAGCTCATTGGCTGAATTAGTATTCAGATATCTATAGAGAAACCTTGCAATCAACTGCATTGTTTTATGGATATTTGTATCATTTATTAAATTTATAATATAGTTTTATTTAAATCATTTGGGTTTATGATGTTTATATTTTAATTCTTTAATTCCGTGGCTGGCTGGTACTATCATAAAGTACACATACATATAGAATTCTCATTCATAAATCAAGGCAGATTAACCAGATTAAGTAAACAACTATTTAAGTCCAGTACGCAGTGCACTTAGTTTGAATGGTAGTCACGTAAATAGCATGATTCTAGGGAGTATATGTATACTATTGATTTATAATGAGCACCCTGGCCACTTATTGGATAATATATATAAAAAGTATTGTTCTTCTTGTTGCAGTAGACATTCCTAGGAATATCTAGATAGCCAGCTCATACACTTGAGATTGCAGGTCTTTAACTTTATCTTGGGGGGCCCCGAGTGGCCGAGTGGTCTAAAGCACTCTCCGTTACGGATCACTGCCATCTCACCTCTGTCTGCGTGGGTTCAAGTCTAAGATTCGGCGAATGTGGATATGTGAGAAAGCTTGCCAGTAGCTTCTCGTGGGTCGGTGGTTCTTTCCATGGATTTCCCGGTTTCTTCCTCCACCATTAATACTGGCTGCCATGTATAGCCTATTGTGTGCTGAAAAATGGCGTTAAGCCCCACAACAACAACAACAACTTTATCTTGAACGACTTTACCTTCAAACCTGATTTTTATCAGCAAATTCTTGCATAGAAGGGTGTTAATTTCTTTAGTTGTGGAGGTGATCTCATTCTTAAAGGCCCTCCACTTTGAAAGCATATGAAGGAAAATGGCATTTCTTTACATGCTGGTGCAGTGACAAGAACATTGTTCTGTTGTGAGCTTCAATTCTGCAACTGGACAGTTTCTTTGGCTCTTCAAGGAGAAGAAACTAACTGTCAGTTATTATTAAAGACTACCCCTCCATGATTCCTGACATTTTCAAATATCATGGGAGAGTGGAGATAGACCATGACAAACATTTCTCTAGCTTGTTGATTAACTTTGATATGAACTGGACAGTCTCTTATACTGTTTTATGTGGCTGCAAGTTTGGCCTTTGATAAACATTACTGAAGTTGCTATTATACAAGACATACTTCCTGATGACCTTGTCTTCAATTTTCATGGTGGGTGAATGAAATGTTTTTTTATTTGACCTGAATTATGTTCAGTTCCACTCAGCTAGTTTGTGGTTCTGATGGCACAACCAGATTTGTGGACAAGAACTAGTTGCCCTCTGTTGGGTATTCAAAAAGCAATTAATTACTCCCTTTTGTTATAAGATCCTATTTAGGGAGGTGACAATCCAGACTCAGTTTGCACTTTCAAGTGCTACCTGAAATGCAATAAAAGCTTTGCCAGGATGACAATGACTTTTCCTGTCAGTGAAAGTGGAAATGCAAGTCATAACCCCCCAGATTATGACCTGAGCATATTACATTTTGCAGGATCAGAAATGTATCATGAAGCTATCAGCACATTAGATTAGGTTTGTCTCTGTGAGTCTCACATTTGAATGCAACTGTATGGTTCAAGATGTTATTGAGGTTGCCACACACCCAGTTGACTTGACTTTCTCAAGCTTTTATCTTTGTGATTGAGCTTTGTAGAAAGTTGAATCAGGTTAATGTTGCCCAGACATCCACCAGACCTTGTTAAAGCTATTACAACCTCATCATGTTAAGGAAATGGCATATGCTTTCCTTGTTATTTTTTAAGGCTTCATGATAATCACATGTTTCTATCATCCCTCGGTTGTGCTTCCTCTTGCTAGGAGAGTGCTTCTATCCTTTACATGAAGATCCATTCCATACTCATACCTCCAGAGGGTGGTCAAGGCAAAGGTTGGATGCTCATGGATTTCCGCCTCCTCTTGTCTATTCTCTTGACATTAATGTGATATGGTAAAGTCAGACTTACATTTATATGTAGCAGGTAAGTAATTAAAGCTAGTTTTAACTCCTCCCAAAAGCTACATTTTACAATAAATTATTTTCTCCATCAATACTTACTCAATCACATTAAAATCAAACCCTCCCATACTGACCTACAAATGCAAGCTTCCTGGTTGATGCATTGCTCAAGTTTAATTGATGCCTATCCATCATATGAGCAGCCACCTAGTCATGATAAGGGGAGGTAATTATAATAGTATCTTGGAGAAGTACTTCCTATAGAAGCTATTTATATAGTCTATGTTGTATATAGATGGGGCAGAATTGTTTCATCTTTCCAAGAGATTTGGATTCAGAAGGTAGTGGAAACACCTAATCAGGTAAGTATTCATGGAGAAGAATAATTTATCATAAAAGTTTCCATTTCATAAATTTTTTATCAACATGCATACAAATCCCATGTCAATCACCTTGATTTTTATCAAGGAGAAAATATGCACTCTTAAAAACTCTATGTTAATGAATGGGCAGAGCTTTCTTCTAAAACCTGAGATGTCATGTATGCTTGTGAAGTCTTATGTGAACTTGGATGATCAAGGCAAAAATGAATCAAAGTATGGTTCAGTAGCTTGTTTTAATTTAGAACTTGCCAGCCAACCTTTCAGATAGTATTTTTTTTTTTTCTTTTGAGACTCAAAACGTGTGTTTTGTGGTGTCAAGAGGGGTCACTGCTTGTGATCCAAGAAGTGATGTCATTCACTTGAGATTAAAAACAAATCTCATCGAAACCTCTAGATCAGGGGTCTCAGACTTAAATCACCACAAGGGCAAGATGAGGACTAGTACATCAGCCCAAGAGCCACATCACTGAAACCTTTTCATACAACACAAGCAGCTCATATGAAAGGTAGCGATTTAAAATGCTGGAAACATGAGTTTTCAAAACTTGCTGGCTGTGAAGGAAACAATTTTGCATTATTATTTTACAAATTTGAAGTGTCATTGTGGGTTGCAGAAAAGAACTCCATGGGCTGCATGTGGCCTGCAGGTCACATGTTTAAGACCCTAGCTGTAGATAATGACTAATGACTATAATTCAAATTTGAACTAAAAAACTTAAATTTTTACATCTGTTTCCCTTTAAGCATTTAATACACTTTTAAACAAAACAAGTTGTTGGTAGACTTGTTATTGTCATATATCATCTCAAACCCACAGACATACACTCACACAATACACTCAGACATAGATATCAAATAAAAAGTACATGAAGCTTTTGTCTTCAAAATCCATTGTACTGACTACCATCTTATGTAGATCCTAACTTTGCCACTCTTGACAGTTGAGTGCAATATTGGAAGGTGATGCAAGTGTCCTCAAGGACCAACCATTTAGCCTTTGGGAGGTGGTGGGGTTTGGATTTTATTTCCAACCAGGACAACATTTCTGACTACAAACAAATCACAAATTGCTCAGTAATCTTTACCAAAGATGGTTTAAACATTCTCATTCAAGTCAATTAAGTGTTAAAACTTTTTTTTTTAAACACTCATCAGTTACACAGAAATAGACATTAAATGTTTTCAGTGATTTCCTCTGTAGTATTGGCTTATATATTGGTAAAGACCTTGATTCACCTACACTGGACATTGAACATATGTCAAATGAAACTTTCTTTCAGATACCAAACATTAATGAGGGTTTTGTTAGAAATGAAACTGTAAATATATCTAATTCAAAGGATCCTGGTTTTCATGTCCTGTCAGTGAAATTCTTAAAGCTGTCAATAGATTACATTGTTGAAAAACTGACATAAATATTTAATATGTCCATAGGCATAAGTACATATGTAGACAAGCTAGAGTTACCCTCCTTTTTAAGTCCAGGGACAAATCGAGTGTCTGTAAACATATCTCTGTATGTGTTCTGCCTGTTGTCAACTGAATTCAAGAAAGACATGTTTTCAATTAATTTTATGATTTTTATCAAAAATAATGTCAGTCAGGCTCACATCCAATCCTTCTTGTGAGACATCCCATCATTCTTGTGAGACAGCTGCACTCATTGGTTTGATTGATCACTGGTTAAAGAATATTGATGAAACAGTAAATGCAAAACTAGGAGCTATTTGTCAGGAGAGCATAAACAAAAATGACAAGATCATTGCTGAAATAATAAAAAAAATCATTGGAATGGAAATGAAATGTAGGATGAATACAGATGAAATACCAATGAAGCATAAAATGCAGATTTGGTAATATTACCTGTTGTATTTGAGTTATTTTCCTTTTCCTTTTCGTTTTTTGTTAGCCCATATCAGAGGTCCTTGTTGACGTCCTTTGATCTGAAGTGGGAGGATTACAAGAGGTCAGCAGCCCCAATTGGTGCAGATGACATGGTGGATTTGTATTCACTTCCTCAGGGTCTGCTGGTTGCTGTCTGGAAGGTTTTGTGATTGTGTATTTATTGGAACATTATTAAATTACAGACTTCGATTCATTTATAGATTTATGTTTCATTGTTTCAGAAATTTATATTGTGATAGAAATCTTTTCAATTTTAATCCCAGCTACATGTAGTTTACATCCTGGATCTGTATGTTTTCCCCAGACCTGTGATTTAATTTTGTACCTGGGTATCATGAAGGAGCATGGTGTAGTCAAAAGTTTCTGCGGTTCCAATCCTCTATATTTCTCTGTTGCAAGATCCAAGTTTTTTTCAGGTTGTTCATGGAAGGTTCTGTGTTGCCCAGGATTTAAAGAGCATAGAGCAGGTAAGGTTGCCAAAAATAGAGGTAGCAGTGGTAAAACCCCCCCGGAAAAATGCATTCAGCTCAAATGTGCTATGAGGTTGGCTGAAAATTTGCACTTTAAATTTAATGAAATGGGATAATTTTCAGTATGCCTATCAGACATGGTGTTTCATGGCAAAATCAAATGCATATAGCTTAAACTAGGGAGTAAGAGGTATGTGAGAAAAACTGTGTGAATGCATATTGCAGCATACATATGGAACATTGTAAATCAGGGTGTAGAGCCTACCTATGCTGGTAGTGTGGTTCTGAACCATAGACAGATTACAGGATGTAGAGTCTACCCTTACTGGAAGTGTGGTACTGGAACATGGGCAGATTACAGGATGTGGAGTCTACCCATGCTGTAAGCATGAGACTGGAATACTGACAGACTACAGGATGCAGAATGTACCCATTCTGGAAGTGTGGTACTGAACCATAGACAGATTACAGGATGTAGAGTCTACCAATGCTGGAAGTGTGGTACTGAACCATAGACAGATTACAGGATGTGGAGTCTACCCATGCTGTAAGCATGAGACTGGAATACTGACAGACTACAGGATGCAGAATGTACCCATTCTGGAAGTGTGGTACTGGAACATTGACAGATTACAGGATGTAGAGTCTACCAATGCTGGAAGCATGGTACTGGACCATTGACAGATTACAGAATGTAGAGTGTACTCATGCTGGAAGTGTGGAACTAGAACATGGACTGATTACAGGATGTTTTTGAGATGTGGTGGTGCACATGTGGTAAGAGACAAGTAAAGGCCAGGGGAATGGGCAAGAAGGCTTTTAATAAAGCCTTATGTGACAAAACAAAAACCCATTTAGACAATCAGGTGTCTTTATTATAAGCTAATTATAGTCTTTAGAGAATAGGGTGTCCATGTGATAAGCTAATTATATACAGCATTTAGAGAATAGGGCATCAGTGTGATAAACTTAATTTAGTATTTAGAGAATAGGGTGTGAATGAGATAAGCCTAATATAGCATTTAGAGAATAGGGTGTGTCTGTGATAAGCCTAATATAGCATTTAGAGAATAGGGTGTGAATGAGATAAGCCTAATATAGCATTTAGAGAATAGGGTGTCAGTGTGATAAGCTTAATATAGTATCTAGAAAATAGGGTGCACATGATCAAGCAGACCTACAAAACAGAGCCGGACATTGATCTTTTGGATGGATGAAAAAACAAGGGGAGATGTTTTGAGATCAGATATTGTGAAAAATGTGGCATTGTGTTTGCATCAAGGGAAGTCAAGCCCTCGTACAAATACCTGCAGATCCTATCCTGTGTGATAAATATTTATTGATCTCTTTGTAAAGACGAACTAGCCATCACAAAAAACAGCTTTTGGTGTGTATTTGCTAGGCATTATCATGGACTTGTACACGTGAGGGATTTGAAACTCCTGATTGATATCACAATGCTCGAGTGAGATAACATATTTAGAACTAATCTTACAGGATCTTTCTGATACATGTGAAGGATTTGAAACTCCTGATTGATATCACAATGCCAGTGGGAGATAACATATACAGAACTAATCTCATGGGATTTATCTTTTACATGTGAGGGATTGGAAACTCCTGATTGATATCACAATGTCTTATCGAGATAACATATATGGAGCTAATCTCACAGATTTAGGGAGTGAAGACAAAGGAGTAGATGAAAAGTGCAGAGGGTTGTGAAACCATTTCTCAGTACTTAACAAAATTTTGAGGACAAAACTTGAGAACATTGAAACCTCTTATCACTACAGATGAAAGCACCAATTTACTTCATTTAGAGATGTAAAAGCTATTAATTTGTGTACTTGTAAACTCCTAAGCCTTGATCTGGCTGGGAATGTTTCATTATTCTTCACTAAAGGCTTTATTTATGCAGCATTGTTCTAATTTAAATAATCACACATGTTTGTCCCGTATTTGAAAGTTTTCAAGGGATCATCCCTGCAGTTTCTTCATAACAAATGTTTTAAGTTCTGGTTAAACTTGGTAAAACATATGATTGATTCAAATCTTGAAAGCTGGTCTTTGGTTAGATAAAATATCTTTTTAAACTTGAGTTAATTTTGTTGATAAATATTATTGAACATGATTGATATCATGTAAATCAATATCAGGTCTTGTTCATTAGTTGGAAATTTGAAAAAGGTCTGACATGTAGAATTTGTTTTGTATAGTTTTAAAGTTTGGTTAAAGACTGGCCAAATACACCTGTTGTGTCAGTGCTTTGTGTCTTGTGTAAGAAGCGCCATCCTGCATTTACTCAGGTAATTTCACACAGAAGGTATAGTGAATATGATGCAATATGAGAATTGAGTGAGTTTTTAATCCCTTGCATGTACAAAGTCATGGCTTTAGGTAGTACATCACAATAGTTTTTATGTTTTTTAACTTTCACAATTACATGTTGCCATGATGGAAGCATTGTACCACAGGCCATTCAAAATTTGAGCTGTATTTCTAACCAGAAGTTAATCTGCCATTTTTAACAGGCACAGAATTAGATACTTGACTGTATTGATTATATTTCATTTTAATTCCAGGCAGACAGTGAGTTAGCTTTTGTGTCTGTTGGTCTTCATTTGAATGGACTGCTGCAGAAATGTCTGAAAGGAAATCCCACTGAGTTAGTTCCACTTTGAACAATGTATTGTAGTTACCAGTAGGATGTAATTCTATTCAGTTACTTTATCATTTTAAAGTGTGATTTACTCCTTAGGACTCATGGTACTAATTCAGCTTTTATAGGAAACCTATAAAAATGCCATGATGGTTACAATTTAATAACTTTTAATTCCTAAATGCTTAACTTAAAACCTATTTTTGTCAGTAATAAACCCATCCTTGAAGCAAGCTTCTTTTGTCAAGAGAACCATCTGAGCCACAGCATTTTTATTCTTTGAAACATGATTTTAATTCCACACCTGAATATTCAGGTGTTAGTTTTTGGTAATGAGTGTTCCAAAGTTAGATCTGTAGAAGAACTGAAATTTCATCACTAAAACATTGTCTCTATTGTTTTCACTTTAAATAAGATAAGCTGTCAGATTCTTATTACTAAGGTTTTACTTTCATTATCAACTTGTCATGGTCAGCCATACCCATATATACTCTATTTTATTTTCAACCATTTCTAGACTGGTTCCCATTTTTCTGTATATTTAGTAATATTGTGAGTCCTATAGTGTCTGTGGTAATTACCAATTCTTTAGAAGGTGATTTCATACTAATAATTTAAAATACATCCAACTGACAATATTTATGATGATTGGGAATATATATTCAAATAGTACTTTAAATATATGCTTAAAAAATCAGTACTTTGCAACATCAAAGTTTACTTAAATTATGAGGCATGTACTTAAAGAAAAATATGTTGTAGTGTATCTACATCAACATTTTAATGTGCCTAGGCTTACCTTCTTCAGAATAAAAGAAAATTCATATAACTTAGCAGGTCACATGAAATAACTGGTATATCAACTTATATACTCTTTTTTCCAGCGTCCACCATAATATTGCCTTTTCTCATTTAAATCTCAGTTAAACAATCTTTGAAGAAATTTTTAAACACAATATTTTAAATGTCCCAATAATCATGATGGCGAGAACATAATATTGTAAAGTTTTGATTAATTTATTTGTGATTGACTGTATGATTTATGAAGAAAAAAATGAAATAACCAGGTAAATGCTTTGTGAACTGTAATGGATATAAATGACAATGATATTTTTTGTGTAATTTGAAATTAAATGGAGGTTGAACCCGCCCCTGCCTGAATAAAATCCAAATCACTTCACAAGATTAGTTGTATTCATTCTGAATCACAGCACATTTTATTAATATCTTGTATTCTTTCTCAGTAGTACAAAAATTTGACAAAAACTGATAACTTGAATTAAAGGCAGTTATAGTTATTTTTGTTAATTTTTGGTAGTAAAATGAGTATCTTTGCTTTCATTAGATTTATATGCAGTTTGTGAAGATTTGTGATTTAGAACTATAAAGCAGAGAAATTCTTCTTCCTTGAAGTTTTCATTAAATGGTCTGTTTCTGTGATTATTTACAGAATATACACTGTACCAGCGCATAAAATTAGGCCAGATGACATTGACTCCAAATATGGTAAGAAAATAAACATTTTGTTTTTTACTCAAGGTATTTTCTACCAATAAATCTTGAACCTAATAAGTTTATCATGAATGCTGAAAATATCTTGATGGACTTTGTTGTGAAAACACATTTAAATCTTCAATTCAGGCCATCATTTAATTAAATATTTAATTATTTTATTGCATGATTCTGAAATTGAATATACTCTTACTATGTGAAAAATGAATCTTTTAAAAATTAGAAGCATCTTTGGGAATAAAATTTATCAATTTGGGAATGAAAAAGAGAATTTGTTTGATAAATTGTTGTGGGGTCACACTGTTTACTCTTATACCCAGTCAATAATAATATTTTCTGTGGTGGTTTTAATTTTTGTGGATATTAGTTACCCCTCCCCCATGTATATCCTTTACAGACATGTCTGGTTTTACCTAGGTCCATTCCTTTTATTAAAGTAAATTGTAATTTTAGTTCTTGATACATAATTAATGTCATAACGTTTATGTGCTTCTTATGTATCACTTTGAGCACACTGTGAGTGCATTATTGTTTTGGGTGGTTTCATGGTAAAGCCAAAAGCTTAGTCACAATAAAATATGAAGATATTCAAAGCCACCTTGCAGCTGGTAAGGCATCATTCATTTGTATATTTGTTTTAATACCATGAGAACAAGGACGATTAGTAATTGATCTAAATTTAATTAGCATGCAACATTTCATGAGCATGAAAGCTTGGTACAAATGTATTGACTCTTCTCTACTGCTACTGTATTATTGTTGTAATTGTTGTTTTTGTGGGCTTAATGCCATTTTTAAGCACATGATAGGCTATACATGGTGGCCAATATAATTAGTGGAGGACGAATCTAGGAATCCTGGGGAGAACCACCAACCCAGGTGAAGCTACTGGAAAGTTTTCTCACATACAAAAATAGGCGGAGTCAGAGACTTGAACCCAATACACACATGCACACACACACACACACACATGCACACATGCACACACACACACACATTAATGTCTAAATTATTATTGTGTCTGATTTAAACAGTAGGCATCTAATAAATATTAAACTTAAAAGCAATTTTGTTTTGTTTGATCACAAGTACCTTATAGACTTGATAATAAGACCTCTCAACTGTGAGTGGACCCTCCCCCTTTTTTAGGGCTGCAAAAAGTGAATATCTCTTTGACCCTTAAGTGAATATCTCGTTGACCCTTTGTTTTGCAAGTCATATCCATCTGTAGCGGGTGAATTTTGCTGTTACTGAGTCAGAGTAGCTCCTCAGAAAAATAAAAAAAACATGTTAAACTGGATGGATTGATAGATGGGAGAAACAAAGATAAAACTAAAATAACACAGTTTCTGTTGAGTTGAATATGTCATAAATAAATTGACAAGTTACATTTTGTCTGTCTTCATAAATCTATAATGCTTGACAGTTTAATTCCATTTATATAATAAATACATGAATTTGATTATAGGTCATGTACCAATCTAGAAATAGCCCAGAATGATCTTGCAAATAGACAATGAAAGTAAGGATAACACGTAAATAAATGTCACTCTCTAATGTTGTCTGGTAAAAAACCCCAAAATTCATCCTCATTGTCTGAGTCTCCAAAAGTTCTGAAATAGTGCATTGTTGTCTAGTCATTATAAACATTTCCCAACTTGGATTCATCTTTACTGCCATCTGCAGGTGCTTATGAGGAGACTGAGGTTCATCATGTATTCTGTATCAATGATATACCACGAGATGTATAAATTTTTCATTAAAAGGAAACGAGGCTTGCTGAGTTTCTTTTAATGAAAAATTTATACAACGAGTGGTATATCATTGATACAGCGTACATACTGTACATATATTTTATTTATATCACATACAAATACATATATTCGCCCTTTGAACGGAGTTAAGATTTACTGCAGGCAGCTGTGTATTGATAGAGTGAATGAACTCCTCACATCCCCGAGTGTTTGCTACAAAATGTAGTTCTATGCCTTTTGTGGCTATTCACAATCACTTTTGCATATTGAAAAGTTGATTGTTTTCTTATTTTAGTGTTTATTTCTCTTCACATTGATTGAATCAATATAATACACACTTATGATTTAAACATGGAAGATGGTTTTAATAATAAAAGTAGATCACTACAAACACAAGGTTAGCTATGCCATTCACATGAACGCTAAGCCATTCACCTACTGGCTCATGGAAATTAAAGTGGAAAAGAAACTAAGTGAAATGATGAACCAACAAGAAGTAATTAAAATATTTTAATCTATTTAAAGTTGATTTAAGTCATTATTCTGCTTTAGTAATAGTACCACTGACCAAAAAACTCTTTCTCTCTCTCTGGTCGGTTTGACTTTAAAACTCTCTAACTCTCTCTCTCTCTCTCTGGTTGGTTTGACTTTAAAATTCTCTCTTTCTTTCTTTTCCTTTGGTCGGTGTGACTTAACTTTTACCATCATTCATAAGTCGAGAGATATCGTGGGATGACACAAACGAAAATCCTCTATGTTCGTTATTTCATAGATTATAGCCTGTATCTTGCTACAGTGGTCCAGAGAGAGAGAGAGAGAGATAGAGAGAGAGAGACAGAGAGAGAGAGGCCTATGGACATTTTCATATTTAATTAATAATAATCGATTTTTAGAACATTATAGTATGTTAAAGAAACAACAATAAAACATTAAATACACCACAGTATGTGTACCACGTAACTGAGGAATTTACTGTATAATGTTGGCATAGTTTGCAACTTTGTATCATTAATAAACACTGTAGATAAATCCCAAGGAAAGTACACATGTATTGTTATGATGAACCATGTTCTTGTAGGTTACTTGGTGTAATTTCTATTTCAAGGTTTTAATCCAGCCCAAATTCCTTTTCTCTCTCACTCTACATTTCTGCATAGTTTGTCTGTTTTGCATGAGAGGGGAGGGGGAACAGAAAGCAGAAAGGATTGTGATGAAAATGTACCATATTAAATTCATTTAGAAAACGAAAATTATTAATACTTTTAATCGTTATTTTTATACGTCACTATGATTAATGTGTGGAAATTCATCATTGTTCTAGAATCAACTGCAGACGGTCGCTAGAATATTTATATATGCGTAATATTGCACATGGGCGGATCACAATTTGATATACCAATAGTATTGGTATATCAAATTCCTTTATGCCAACACTTTAAATGCCATGTTATTTTTAACATATATATATATATATATATATATATATATATATATATATATATATATATATATATACATACATCCACATATATATAATTTTTGGAACCAAAACACACATCATCTGGTAAAAAGCCCAAAAATTCATCCTCATTGTCTGAGTCTCCAAAAGTTCTGAGATCATCCATCATCATCTGGTCATTGTAAACATTGTCCAACTTGGATTCATCTTTACTGCCATCTGCAGGTGCTTGTGGGGAGACAGAGCTTCATCGTATATATATATATATATATATATATATATATATATATATATATATACTATATATATATATATATACATATATATATCCACAAATATGTATTTTTTGAACCAAAACACAAGATTTTATATCCACATATTGAAAGTGATTTATTGTATTCATGTTTATAGAGCAATACAACCCACACTACAACATGCATACAGAAGTGACTTCTATTCTGTGAACTGTATGGTTTAAATAAGCATACATTTCATATCCATTATACATTTGCAGTTGGAACTGAACACACCATTATGAATTTGTAAACATTGAGGTAGGTTGTCAAATTTTGAATGTGTCTGCTCAGTCGAATATAACTGGAGGCTATAAATAAATGTCCAAAAAGTAATAATAGAAAAAATTAATTTAATAAGTTATATTATTAATGTATTTGCAACAAGGATTGAGGTTTGCTAGTGATATCAGGATCTCTACACTTTTTCCTAAATAGGCCAGACATTTCACTTATACAGTGATTGTGAACAGTCATAAATGCATTTTAGTCTTTCAAAAAAATTAACAGTTGGTTTGAATGTAACACATAATTTCATTTTCAGTTCTTTAAAAGTTTTGATTAGAATTGAATTAAAATGATATACATGCATACAAAAAATTCTTTAACTAAAAATAATAATATTAATAATACAGAGATCTTTGTACTATTGTTGTTGTTAAAATACCTTTAATTAGAGGTGAATTTTACTCCAGTGTTTATTATTCTTATCGTCATTATTATTATTATTATGTTGATTATCAGCATATTTTATTATTTCAAAAATTATTTAACTTGGGAGAGTTTTCTTTTAGTTAAAAATGACTGAACTCCCATTTAGACTAAGATGTTTATCCCTACCGGCTGTCGAGTATATAATTGGTATGTCCAATAATGTTCTCCATCTAAAAATAGCGCTACTAGAGAGCTCTGGATCAGACTTAGTAATTTCTATTATCTGATATTTAACACACTCTAAGTTGTAGTCAGATAAATTAAAATGCTCAGACACCAGGGAATCTATATACGGATATCCCTCAGGTGCTTTTTTATTCTCCCTTGCAATTCCCTTTTTTTAAATATAGTTTCACATATATTTTGTGAAAGTGAGTAAATAGATGACATGGACAGGGGGTGACTAGGATAGCCCAGCAGATGGGAGGGTTTGTCTCCACATTCAAGCAGTCATTATCTTTGCTTGGCAGGGTTTTCTGTTTGGAAAGAGACTCCTAATTTTTTCAGGGAGTGTATTTCGGAACATGATGAAATCAGGGATAGATTATGAGACAAGAGGCATTGGGGCTAGTTTCAGTATGCATGAATGATCTGTTTTTGTATTTTAACAATGATTTTGCAGAATTATATTTCCCATTGTACTATTGGCTTAGCTACTGATGATGTGGGAATTAATGACTTGTATAGAAACACATGTGGTATAGAAAGTTATCATTATATTTATTTATAGAACCAAAACATGTTTACCTGACAACAGGCAATACATCCAACTGGGCAAGAAATCAAAAATTTGTAAGCCATGCACTTAGAAATTTTCAGAGTAAAGAAATGTGGCATTGGTTGTATGAATTCATTGGTAATTGCTGCTCTTCAGAAATTGTAGAAGTTGCTGTATACACAGTTCCAGATACTATATAGTACAATGTTAATTTTCAGTCCTTGAGTTATGTAAAATTGTAAGGTTTCTCCAAATGGAGTTTTACGTAATTTATTTGTGCTCCTCTTGATAACATAATATAGTTTTGTTTTTGTGGGAGTCAAGGAATAGTTTAATATATTGTAATGTAAACTGGTTTTTAGATCTCACCCAGAAGACTTGAAGAAATCTTTAAATTTAACATTGTCATTGTATAGCTTTTGTGATGTGTGATTCTTTTTATTCCTGAAGGTCTTCATGACTACAGCTGCACCATTGAACTTCGAACAATGCGGCAGTCAATCTGGCATAACCAGTTCCGAAATCTTTATTGTAAAGCTGATAAGATGGGTATGTATCACACCTGCCATATTCCCAAACAGCGTTGGGGGTATTTGGGACTCGAAAAGTTTGTTTTGAAGTTCTAAGTTGTGGGGGATGGTGGCAGTGCACATGACATAAAATTGCTACGTTACCAACTGAGAATAAGTTATCTTTTCCCAGAAGGCTACATAAAATTACTAGAAATTCAAATTTGATAAAAAGAAATTAACGTCTCTGTTTTCTTTGAAGCATTTATTATACTAACAAACCAAAAATAGTTTTTATACTTAGCATTGTCCAGTATCACTATGCATGCCCACACTCACATAAAGACAACCACACTGCCATCAAATAAAAATAAAACATTAAATTTCTGCCTTTAAGATCCATAGGGCATTGGAATAATTTCTTAATTAGGTGCTGTCTTTGCTGTTCTCATTATTTTTTTGGGGATGGGTGGGTGGGTTTGAAGGTAATACAAATACAGAATGACTAATGTCAACATTGTATCTGCAAGAAATAAAATGCTACCCATTGCTGCCATCATTATTTCCTTTTAGGGAGGGGCAGTGTTGAAGGTACTACAAAGGTCATTTGTGTTAATCTTGGCACTCATTTTAGACTGGATGGTACTGTTGCTCAACCTATACCAAAGGTCTTGTTGAATTTTTTTTCAGCATAGAAAATTATCTTTCTGCATCTGAATTGCAGAGTGGCAAACATGTTTGGTGGTGTTGCTGTGTAGACAGGTGTCAAACATATCAGAATAACTAATGTCGATCTGGTGTTTGCAAGAAATAAAATGCTCCCCATTGCTGCTGCACTTCACAAAGTCATACTCCATTAAGGAATGTTTAAATTTAAGTTTTGCTGGGCTTTGCATGTTTTGCTGATGTCTTTTTTTCCCTAAATCACAGCTACATTTCATCATTTTGCCTTCAGAAATGAATCACACCTGTTCACAATTCTATCAACTGAAATAATCATGTTTTGCATTTTATTTAATATGGAGAAAAATCTGGCTTCATAGAAATGTTGTTGATGATAACAAATTGCCAGTAATTTTTAATAATGATGGTTTAAACTTTATTATTCAAGGCAGTGATGAATAAGAACTTTTGTTCTTCAAGATGCATCTCTGTGGTTGTACCTGACTCAAATGAATTGGGCTGTTCCACTTAGTGTGTTTTACCTATGCACATTAGCCTAATGGGCTCTTCCACAGCAGTGTTCAAAGTAGTTAACAGCCAGTCAAGTAATATGTGTAATGGTGATGCATATCTCTGACAGCCTCACCTTGACTCCATGCTACCCAGCTATACGGACTGCCCTGAGAATTGTTTCACATGAGCTTTAGGCAGACTGTTTACTGTTTATACAGATTACATGCTTTGGACATGTAAAGTGGTGGTAAAAATGTCTCTTTTGTGTTTATTTTTTCACTAAGATTATCAAAAGTCTTGTTTTTTGAAACATGACTGTGTATTGGGGTTTGGGAGTAAAAAATTGTTTTCCGCTTGATGGTAGATATGAGGTATAACTGTCTGGATCTGAGACCAATCTGCAGACAACAAGCAAAGGGACTTAACCAACATAGACATAGTGATGTGGACAGATTTTATTTTGAATCAGTTTGGATTTACATAAATAAGAAATTTTAGTTCATTTGTACAACTTTTACAAACTATAATCAATAAAATATTGATTGACTTATATCAGAAATACATAATAGATATGAAAATACATAATAAATACATACACATACATACATGCATACATACATACAATAATACATTGTTTTTAACCTTCTCACTCCTATGCTAAAAATAATACCCCCAGATGAAATTTAAAATAAAATTTATAATTTCTTGTTAAAGATTCAATGCAGAAAAGTTGATGTACACATATAGATTCTGCTCTTTTTAAAAAGGTTTATATATATATATATATATATATATATATATATATATATATATATATATATATATATATATATATATATATATATATATATACTCATTTGAGTGGTGAATTTGACTATTTTAATTTACACAACTTGCATGAAATATATGAGAACTGTTCCAAAGATAGCCACAATTTGTCTGTCATTATTGTTCACCATTTTGGATTATGTATATAGGTATAACTTTACATTGGAAATGTTTGAGTCTGCCTCAGTTACAAGATAATAACACTGTTGGATTTCAGGTACAAAATTCATGTATGATAACAGAATATAGATTTCATCAGCTGAATGTTAATATGAATATTTGAATATTTCACACTGCAGTGAATACATTGCAACCTATGTTCTGTCTTTTAAAACCATGGTACACAAATAGGACATGTATATACACATTTATAGTAACCTGCTTGGGACCCTCAAAAATATTTTGTTGTAACAATTATTTGTTATATCCATATAACAATGCTTATATTGTATTTTATCAAGTGTGTGAATTCATTACATACTAAACATATATTCCGTGTATTCATTTTTGTATTTACCATGTTTATTCTATTTGATTGGACAATAGTGCTTGTCAGAAATTGTGAGAAATCTTCATGAATCTTTAATTTTAACTTCAGATGTGCGGAAGGAACAAAAAAAAATTTAACACTCTTTTAAGTGTCAGCAAATTTTTTTTACAGTCTCTTAGGAATTATAGTTGTAAATGTTTCCAAGGTGATGTTGAGCTGGAAACATTAGAGTATTTTCAACATTTGTCATGATCATGAAAACTCCTTGTTTTGAAATTTAATGCATTGTTCCAGTATTTGATTTTGCAAAACATATATTGTTATGAGACAGTTTTAAATGAGCAAAAAGTCAAATTATTTATCAAGAATTATGTTAAGAATGCATTCCTCAGAATACAGTCGTAACAAATGAGATTCGAGAGTCTAAGGTTTTATATGATTTCAACAGATCAGATGGAAGACATGAGAGTGACGTTTTTTTAAAATGATGCCTGAATATGCATGCATGTAAGCATCCGAGTTAATATCTTGAACTGAGACAACCTCTTATCAATTGCAGGTCCAGGTTTTGCAGAATTTCCAATAATAAGAAGAGATGTTCCATCAGATCATGTAATGCTGCCAAAGAAACTAAATTTTCCTTGGAAAACAGAGGCATTCAAAGGCACTGTTGAGGTATAGGATCTTTTTTTGTCTTTCTGACTCATTCTTTTTAACTCTATCTCTCTCTCTCTCTCTCTCTCTATATATATATCCCTCTTTCCTTTGAGTATCACAATTCGTAAATAGAAGTATATACCTCACTTGAAGAATTGAAATATATGCAGATCAGGTCAGTAACATTGTTTTGGCCATCATTATTTTTTTAGCACTTTCAAATAATCCAGTGTACTCTTGTAACACATGCCATTTAAAACTTTTTTCACATTTTGATGGGCACAGCTGTTTTGTCAAAGTGGACATGGATGTGCACACACAAATAATTAGATGATAAAGTTCTTATCTTGTGTATTAAATTGTATCATTAGCTCATCTAGCCATGAGGCTAAGATTATGGTATGGTTGTGTATTGTCTATTGTTCACTATCTATAACAATTCTTATTTACAACTTTTCCAAACCTGCTTAATAACCACTTAGTACATGATTTTATAGGGAGCATTCTGGCGTTTAGGCCCATCAGGTAGTTCAGTGGATCCTGCTCTTTCCTCTGATATGGCTGCTATTGTTCAAAATAAAAAACCCTTTAACCCTTTCAACACTGTAGACCAGTAAAGTGGTCCAGGAACAATAACTTCTGCTCAGCACTGTAGCCTGGTATTTCAGTCTCACACACGTCACGTTTGTATGACATATTCTTTGATTGGTCAATGTCAGGGACACCCCATTAGTAAATAATTCTTTTATAGTATAATTCATTACAATATCATTTGGATACATGCAGATTTTAAGGTAGGTTACTAACAAGAATAGGGGTTTTCTGATCTATAAATGTAAATCTTCAAAGTCATCTGAGTTCATCCAAAATGGTGGATTCATCTGATGGTGAGTAGGGATTGTCTGGGGATAAGTAAATGAAAATGTTGGCAACTTTGATCTTGTAGAATCAAGAAGAAAGGGAATGTTTTGAACAAGATTGGAAGAATATTGTTGGTGATAGTGATGACAATGAGGAATTTGAAGGCTTTGAATTGCCAGTGTGTATGAGACACCTGAATTTTGTCAGTGGACTAAATCTTGGCTGGTTCATCATATTCACACATTTTCTGAACGTGCAGGCCTGGCATGTGTATCTGATGGACCTCTTGAATATTTTCAGCTATTTTATAGTGACCATGTAGTTTTGGAAATAGCAAGATTTACAAATATGAATGCACACCTGAAGTGTGTGTGTGTGTGTTTTGGATTTTTAACATAGCTTTAACAATTTTTCAGTCATATTGCTACGATGTCTGCAGTATGACAGCTTATAGTGATATCTAGCACTGGGGCATCATGCTGCAGACATGTGGCATCATGTCCTGCCCAGTCACATTATCCTGAAACCAGGCCAACCAGTCCTAACACTAACCTCTTAATGCTGAGTGCCAAGTGAGGTAGCTGCTAGTACCATTTTTATAAGCCTTTGGTATGACTTGGCCAGGGTTTGTATCTGTGACCTCCCGCATCTGAGGTGCACATCTGAAGTGGGAGACTGACCCAAATCAATACAAAGGTGCATGGGCTGATGTAATGCTATCTGAAATAAATGCTTTTTATGGGCCTTCTATATTGATGGAAGTTAAGAAATTTGAAAGATGAATGGATTGGTCTTAAAGTGAGAAGTTCTGTCTTCTTGGATCCAGTTTTGGAGAAACTGTGTCACATGACAGGTTTGTCCATCTACCTGCATTTCAGTGATGATACAGGTGAAAATCTTAAAGGTGACAAGTTACATCAAATAAGATTCATATTTGTTAACTGTCAGAAATTTCAGTCCAGATATCAGTGGATCAAGCTATAGTAGCATTTAAAGGTAAACTTGGAATCAAATGGTATATGAAAAAAAGACCTGTCAATTCGGAATGGGTTGCAGAAGTATTATCAGCATATTGTTACAGTTGTGAAGTTTACCTGGGAAGACTGAAACTTTTGAGAGCAGAAATCAAGGTTGGCATCTAGAATAGTTTTTGAACTAACAAGGCCTTTGCTAATGAAAGTTATGTCATCTTCAGATTTTATACAGGTCCCTGGTTAGCAGATTCTCTGTATCAAGTCAATACCTTCTTTTGTGGCACAGAGTGCATGAATCACAAGGGGTACCCAGAGAATGTAGTCTTATCAAATACTGCAGTGATTCACCTAGTCAGAGAATCATCAGACTGGTTTATGTGTGGCCCTTACTTGAGTTTTACTGGAAGAACAACAGAATTGTCCACTACCTGTCATCTTTCCATGCACCTGTTGAACTTGACCTGACCACAACACCATACAAGTGAACCTCCCAGATGGGAGAGTTTTCCTTATGAGTGGTGTCTCCTGTCCCTCCCATCACTCACTGAAATCACCCATATACACAAAATTATTCTTGAAAAATGCTGTGTTTTCCAGTCTTGTCTCACACCTTGCTTCCAGTTTAGTATATTTATGGTAGTATTGTCTGTGATTATGTGACTGTGAACTGGTTTAACCAGGGCAATATGATTCAGGTGCTGATTTCATGCAGCCAAAAAACTAATTAACATCGTTTGATTCTGCTGGCAAGGTCGGTTGAGTGTGTTTGAAGTTTGTCAACATGGATTATGCTGTGTGTGATCCATTGTAATTTTGAAACGGATCAGCAGACTACTAATTGGATTATAAGGAGCTTAATCAGTATAAAACAGGGTCAGTTTGGCCAGTAAATTTAATAATGGATGGAAACTTGAATTGTAGTGGTTGGAATCAAGTTTACAGGACATGAATTTGAATTCTGCCCTTGCTGTAAAGCTCATTTAACATCTGCTATGGTGGCAAGAATAACAATATGTGTCATGCAGCATATTAAAACATATTGAACACAACAACCAATATGCCATCACTGATATTCATGTTCATGGAATGTGCATCAAATTTAGATAAAAATATATATGTTGAGACACTGTTTGCTAGCTTTATAGCCGAATGTAATCTCCTGTTTATGGTAGCAATCATTTTTCAGATGTAGCTAAAATAGTGTTTCCTGACTCAGAAGGTGCACACATTTTCTCATACAAACCGACGAAAGCAGATGAAAACTACTGAGATAGTGACCCAAGCTTTGGGGCCTGATAGGGATAATATAGTCGAAGATACATATCACAAAGAAAATTCTTGCCATTATTATGGAAGTCAAAACTCTCAACCAAATTTTGCAAATCTCCTAATTTGTCCTTAGCTGACTTGACAGTTGTCACATGTAAGCAACATGAGGAAACAAGGATGGGACAGAAAAAAAACTTCCAGGAACAGCTACTGTGCTTATTTATGCACAGCACATAGGAGGAATAGATAGACTGGATCAAAATACTGGGACAAATTGGTCAAAGAAGTCTGTGTGATAGTGTATTGAAATAGTAAAAGCCAAGTAGCAGGAGCAGTCATTGTACAATGCCTATATCATTGAGTGGACTGTCATTGATCACAGTCCACCTAATAAATGGAAATGCGACTTCTTGTCAGTTTGCCTTGATGCTACACATGCTCTCATCGGAACATTCAGGTTCCTTTCAGTCATCCCAGAAGTGAAGACAACAATGACAGTTGACTCATTGGCAAAGACCATGTAGATCAAACAGGTTGTGTATTGTATGTAACAAGAGACAATATTTGGCAATCAACCCTGGTACCTCTGTGAGGGATAACTGTTACAAAAGGACCAAAACAACAATGGCTTGTGTGAACTGTGATGTTCACCTGGCTGTAAAGCTTGCAGCATGTGCCTCAAGACCACAACACAAAGTATATTTCAAGCAATGACTTTAATGCCTGTACAGTATAGCTGGGTACCAATGAAAATTTTGTACTGTGCTCTTTTAGAAGATACCACAATACAAACTACAGTTACCAAAATTATGCTAGGGATCCACAATTAATGTTCTGGGGCATGGGCCTGGTACTTTTTTTAAAATAAATGTTCATTTGTCAAAAGCTGGAAAAAATATCTTGCACTGATTTATAGCAAAATAACATCATATTACATCCATTTTATTATTTGAAACTAAAAGAGAAAAAAAGAATTATCTTGGGATAAATGACAATAAATCATCTCAGCGCAAAAGAATATCATGGCCCCAGCAGATGAATTTGGTATATGTATGTTATTGTTGTATATGTTGTAATCTAAAAGATGCAACTAAAGTGGGATGATTAAGTTTGCATTATAGCTGTGAAGACATTGTGTTGACATTAGAGAGCTTGTTGATAAAAGGTAGGAAGCATTTACACTGAAACCTTCGATTTACTAGCAACACTGTTGATATAATAAGCAAGGAAACTTGGGGATGTCAACACCTGGGCAAGATATTTATCAGAGAGGACCAGTAGACATAAAACAAACTTACTCAGCAAAAGAGAAAATATATTTAGTGGACTTGAGAAATTATATAAAACTCAAACAGAAAACAACTGCTCTCCTGAAAATTTAGGATGATTCACAATCTTACAAAGAGCAGCAGAGGAGGTGAACAGACCACTTGTCTGAATTATCATTTGTCTAAAAAATAATGTTCCTACGAAGGCTGAAAATAAGGTCAATAACGTTAAACCAAAGCCTCTAACTGACCATGAGATTTTCTCTAATTGGGTTAGCCCATTTTGTTATTTTATCTTTGACTCTTTGTTTTTATTTTATGGTGTGTTTCGTTTACTCGCCGGGTCACTCAATTTTGGTCGTTCACCTCCTCTGCTGCTGTAGTAATTATTATCATTATTATATGTTATTATTATTATATGTTATGTATTATTATTAAAAATATCCAAAATAATCAGTAGCATCGTAAGTGGTTACCCGTCACTGGCCCCTTCATTGCCTGTGGTTCCTTTGAGGGGTCCTTTGCATGATGATGTCTTTCTTATGACCGTTATTGGCACTCCACAAAGTTTTCTTTTTCGCAACACTCTTTCTGAATGTTTCTTTATGGGGTACTCTTCAATGAGGTAGAGAGCTCACGCATGCTACTGATTATTTGAGGGAGCTTTTGCATAGACACATCCCCCAGCGAATCATTAAACGAAACAAAACTTTAGAGATTCAGAGGACTGTCTAGGCATTGCGAATTCAATAACCCCCCACCAAATCAAACCCCGGGGTAAGTGCAAAACGCACTCACCACATTGTTTAATGTAATGAGAGGTTATTGAATTCCTTGGAGCTTTGCTTCGCTCCCCATCCTTTAAGGAAAATGGCATCGTTCCGATACTGTCGACACTTGTCAGCCACAGGAATCCATCTATAAATCTATCAAGTCCTCCTCCTCCAGGAGGTCCTATCCATGGATATTTATTACCTTTACGATATTCTGGAAGTTTTATAAATATTTTTTTTATCTGTAACGAAATCAGATCGTTGTGGTTCTGGTGGGCCTTTATAAACTGGTTCAACTTCAGGCCAACCTAACACAGATCTGATTGAAGATTGATAAATATCTACAGAATAATCAGGAGAATTTATTTCAATCGCTGCTGATAATGTTGGTTCGTAAACAGTAATTGCTATTTTTGATTCTTTTCCTGTAATAAATTTAATTCTATGTTGGAACTCATCATTAATTTGTTCTATTTGATAACTGCCCGTTGGAATACTAACTACTTGCCAATCAGGAGTTCCATCAGGCTTATTCTTATTTGCAAATACTAATGAATTATTCGGTTGTAGTCCACTGAATGGTTTTGATCTAATATTTGGCCAGCTATGATAAACTCATAATTGCGCTAATGCTATTTCTTTTGCTGGAATTGCGGTCGGAAAGTTAATGCTAAACTCAGGATTGGTCGAACTTAATGATATCATCGTAGTTTTTGACGGTGCTGTATTAGTGACGATCTGTTGAAGTAATTCTCTTGATTCAGTCAAGGACGCTGACATTATTATTATTACTGTTATTATTTTAAATCGGGAATTTTTGATCCTCCACCTTTTCACCTTGGCTATTGTCAAGGAATACTTCATCGAAGGTTTTCATTATCGTTGCGAACTACTCATCAGATATTTTACCATCGCTGAGGTACAACGAAATATATGACGATAGTTTAGAATACGCTGTTGTTACTGTATGTAATTTTATTATATACTCGTGTAATTTATCATTTGTACATGTAGCTATCTTCTCAGTGATAATACTGAGAATGTCTGCAGTCGTTGAAGTTGAAACGACAATTGTTACAACTGCAGGCGCTGTCATTGTTATTGTTGATAATAATAATCCGGCTCCAGCAATAATAGCAGAAACTGAGTAAACAGTTATATCAATGACAATCATATGTCTGTGATATTTTTTTACTTTTACTATATAATCGTCGATGATATTTTTTAATTCAATCTGACATTCACATACTTGATTATATCTGTGACGTTGAACGTCGATATGGGACTGGGGTCCTTGGGTTTGATTCATTATACTTAATGACGTTGTCATTTAATTAAGTAATTAATTAAGGAGTTTCAGCTACGAATTCCAGACACCACCAGTAACGTCTCGGGGGCATTTCCGTTGATGTCAACGTAAATGTTTCTTTGGTGTTCTTATTCATCATCACCAGTAGAGGATTATAATGTACATTCGGTGATGATGAAGTGGCCGCAGTAATTTCCAAACCATACATGGACAGCCTGTATAACCCAGTTACTTCTGCAGTATGTTCGAGACTGTTATCGCGCGGTGTCCATGTTGATGATCCTAATGCTACTGTGTACACAATATTTTTAATTTGTTTGTGTGGAATTTTAATCAGATTAGTTTTACTAACAATATTAGGGATTCCACTGACAATATCATTGAGTTTCGTGTTAATGTCGGAGAGTTTTATGTCAACAGTTGGTGGACTTCCAAAAAATTCATTAATGGTTCTGTTTACGTTTCTGCGAAAATTCAGATTCTGGTTTTCTGAGATTATTAATACCATTATTATTCATGTTGAGAAATGCACGCATTATACCACCGTTGGCTAATACGTACTTAGATTCTTGATCGTCGATGTATTTTTTTGTTACGGCGTCCGTATCTGCGGTTGGGTTTCCAAGATCTATAATTTTATTTCGATTCATGATAATGTTATCCGTGAATGAATCACCAGCTTTCTTAATATAATCGTTGACTGACTTACCGGAATCTTGTATTTTACCTTGATCAGCAAAAGTAACAATATTATTAACAACCGCGGTAGGAATTCGTATGAGTACATCTGGCAGTTGTATATTACTTGTCTTCAATCGTCCTTGTTTATCCTGAAAAACAACGACTTCATTTTGATCCACACTTGTAATGTTTAATAAATCATCGATTTCATTTCTGAGCTGGTCAAGAGTTGCATATTTAGATAAATCACCTTGCTGCTGAGCTTTACCACGAGAAGATCTTCCGTAAATATCTACCATTATATTTACTAATGTCTGTTTAAATGTGACAACGTAGTATATTCATGCACGACTTTATGAGGTGGCGTTGTTGACGACGAAATAGCATCAAGTACAGCGAGTACTTCACGACCACATATTGGCGGATCAGTTAATTTTTGTGTTGGTAATGTTGAATACCAGATTGGATACTTTGCATGCTGCTAACATATTTTAAAAATTCTTTTGGTGGCGCCAATCCATACGAATCAAAATAAATTATTCCACGTGGATCAATTGCATATGCAACCCAATGCGTGCCTGGACCAGAGTTTTTATCGAGATTAATAATACCTGTTTCAATATTGTTTGGTTGTTTTGGTAATTGATCACGCATAAAAACACCTCTGAAGTTTTTTATTTTTAATTTTTTAGCAGCATGAAGTAATTCAAAATTGGACATGGGCAGAATCAATGAACTGTCCCGGGAAGTCTTAAACCCAACAGCGCCTAATGCAGCTGCTTTTGCAACAGCTGGGGCTGCAGCGGATATTAATGCTGGTATAGCTGCAAGAAGTGGAAATATACCACCCGTCTTAGCGATGTCTTTAATGGCGCCTGCAGAAAGATTAAGTTTTATACCTTTATTTGATTTTTTGGCTTCATTGAAGTTTCTGAACTGACGCTCGGTCAACGATAATTTATTTGCACCACTCATTTGTTCTTTTTCTTAGCGATATTTTTATTCCACAGTTATTTTTTGATGCTGATTGTAGCATTTTAATGGACCAGGAGTCAGAGTAACACTAACATGATCATATGACATTATAATATCATAAACGATCTAATTACATATTTTCTACTGGAGCATCAACAACTCTCATTCGTCCACCAGCACCTTCAAGTAACATTGATTTACCGCTGAGTATAACAGCGATTGCCCTATAATTAGCAATAGCTCCTATTGTCACACGAGCTCGAAAATGTATATCAACTGCTGATTGTCTACTTAAATCTAAATGTTTGAATGAAAAGTAATAAATTGGAAACAACGTTGTAAAATCCAGTTGTGATATTTGTAGACCAGAATCAACATTTTGATCACGTCCCATGAACTTCATCAGACGATGATATGCACGTGCTACATGATTTTGCTCGAAATTCAATAAAATATCCTCGGATGGTTCTTGATGTCCATTTATTCTCAGTGAAACCTCGGAAACACCAAGATCGTCAAATATCATTATACTGCGATTTTGACTGTTTACTCGTGCAGCATCTTGTAATGGAATAAATATATGCCTTGGTGCGGATATTCCCTGATGAGAAGCTATCTGCCATGTGAATAAACCATTAATGTTACTCTGGATAGAATCCGTGGTCATTGTTAGCCATGATAGCGTCGACTTACTGCCGCTGTCCATGAAAGAAAGTAACTTTTGTTCTTCAGATATTGACGGAGTCATTACTGGCGTCCACAATGAAAGTTTTGTCAGAATTACTTTACCAGCATCACCAGCGGATCGCCATATTGCATCATCGTCTGTAGCCTTTCGTACTAGTACAACTGTATGCTTGGCTCCGAAAATGACTTTTCTGACATTTCTACAAAATCCAAAGATATGTGACAGTGGAATTACACATGAAAATGCTCTTCTATTACCCTTTAACATTGCCCGACGTGATCTAAATCCGAAGTTGAAATCTGGATCTGCATTAATAATCATACTTTGTACATCCGCGTTGGCGTTTCTGGCAAAATTTCTTGGTTGTCCTATTTCATATTGTTGGTACTCTGGAGAATTAGAAGTATCTTTCACAAACGTCATTGATGGACCAGCTGATCTTGAATAACCATCGCTGTATCTTGCAAGACCAAGTATTGTTGTAGCAGCGTCAACGTCTTTCTGAATTGATTCAATATTTTTTCCGTCAATCATGTACGTAGCGCTGTCAAATAACGCCATAATACCATTATTAACAAAACCAATACTAAAATCATCTGCATATGCCGCTGGTGCTGCAGGATTAGCAATATTTAAAATTTCACCTTCTACTTCAATAAATGCTTCAGCGGGTAAGAAATACCTACTTGTATCTTGAACTTGAAGTTCAATTCATCCACGCTGATCTGGAATTCGTGCGTCGTAAGAGAAATGTTGATAATCACGCACAGACTCATCTTTAAGAACCGGTGCGTCCATATCAAATGCGGGATCAGATATACATCTTTATTATATTTATTATCGTCTAACACGAAGACCACTTCCAGCTGTTAGACTAGCGGTTATATTTTTTTCTTTTTCTGATAGTGGTACATCAGCCAACTCTGCTAGTTTTTGATTCGCAGCTTGATTTATTATTTTACTAATATTTGCGGGCATCACTTCAGCGCTGGCCATTTTCACTGGTGGCTGAGGTTTTCGTCGTATTAATTGTGCTAGTCTATCCTTGATTGCTGAGAATGCTTTACCAGCAACATCACCAACAGCACCAATACCTTTTTCACGAACAACATCAATAGCTTTCATTCCCAGTTGCTTCGCAATTGGTATTGCTTTTGGGCCTATCCTTCTAAATAGACCTTGAACAACATCACCTAGTCCATCTCCGTAGGTTGTTTTGTATACTGGTAATCGTGAATTTATGACCCTGACCGTGGTCGGTCCACGTTGAGTATTATGTACGATCATTTTATTATAGTAACTGTATCCAATTATATACTTAATCACTGTGGTAGTCATCGGCGATTTCATTAATGAGAGACCGATACACATTAATATCCATGATACCGCCTGTAAATAATCGTTTACAAATATCAGCTGCTTCATTAATGATTTCTGGGGAATTATTACCAGCTCATTTTCCTCCAATGAGGATTTCTAGTCGTTCAACATCGGCAAGGATATTGTTGGGACATGGAGCAATAAGACCACTTCCCTGATTAGTAAAACCGCTTCCAGTTGCACCGGGGGGGGGGGGGGGAACTTGTACCTTCCTCACTTGTTGTTTTGACTGGTTGCTGTTTTCGTTGTTGTAATTATTGTTGTCGTAATTGTTGTGGTAGTGGTGGTAATTGTTGTGATTGTTGTGGTAGTGGTGATAATCGTTGTGGTGATCGTTGTGGTGGAGGTGATAATTGTTGTTTCCTTGATTGTTTAGCTTCTTCAAGTTGCTGCTTCATTGCTTCCTTTCTTGATTTTTTTGTTCGATATACTCGTGTACTGCATTGTTAAAGATATCAAAGTTATTAATATCTTCATCATATCTGATTTGCGGAGTATCAGTAGCGATGCGAAACACATCCCTGATCCAATCGGCAGATTTTAGAGATTTAATATATTCGGGTTTTACATACTTATCTCTATTGTGATATCCAAACGCGGCAATATTAAGTAATTGGTTTCGGTCTTTGATAGCAGCAATACCTTCCAGCTTAAATTTATCTGTAATGCTAGTTCTGGTTCTTGGAAGAGGTTGTGGCCGTTCTTCAGGTTGTGGATGAGGAGGTTGAACGGGTGGTGGTTGAGCTGCTTGAATACGGCCAGCAATATCGACAGGCAATGTTGCAAGAGCTTTTTGTGTTGCCTTAGTTGCTTTAACAATTTTCTTTGTTGGTTCGACAATCGGTTTAAATAACTGTTCTGCACCTTCTGAAAATTCAACCTGAGACTCCTGACGAGCTTGTAGTTGTTGTTTGACAGAATCACGGACAGGTATATATTTTTTAATTGCCTCTAGTCGCTCTTGAGCTAATCTAGCTGAGTGTGGTTCTCCAATCATTATTAATATAACAATGATTTAATTACAGCAGCAGAGAAAGGTCAAGGTTAAAAACTTGAATGTCAATTATTTTCATTTTAGACAAATATTTATTATATAATGAACTACGAAAACGTTAATAATATTATTTCTGCTATTGAAAAATTACAACATGACGGAATAAAGATATCTGATAATCTTAATCCTCAGAAAATTATGTGTGATTTTGAATCATTACAACAACGAAAATTCGATAATAAATACACATTACCATCCGATTATAGATTCATGAAATTAATTTATCAATCTATGTTAGAATCCTTGGCAATGGTAAATGACACACAGGTAAAGCTATTTGCACCTTTTGCACGTTCAATCGAAAAGATTAGATCCGAATTGTCTCACGAGTACGAAAGAAAAAAGATCATAAATAATCGTGTAATGCAGTTGAGAAAGATTGTCATTTGATTCTGTCAAAGGTGAGACAAGTGACACTGAGAGCAGCGACAGTGAAGATGGACCTTTGACTGTGGTGATTGCTAAACAAAACCTTTGGCAAAATTGACAGAGTCGAACTATACAGCAAAAAAATATTTATTTATTTTGAATCAGGTTATTTTTTTTTTTTTTGTTTTTTTGTTATTGACCCATCTACCAGAGAGGATAGAGTTATCTCGTTTCATTATCTGACATATTCAAATATTATCTGCTGATCATATTTTATTGAAAATGCAGATCTGTATATTTTATTTGCGACAAGTTGTACCGAATATGGATGAATGCAAAAATATCTGGCAGCTGCACTCATTGATGAAAATATTACTTCTTGGCCTGTTTCTGCATTTATGGCTTTAATAACTCTCCTTGCAAACTTTCTACATTTTCCTGTATTTCCACGTGCAGAATTCTGACTCTGTGTAATAGCTTGCAGGTTACATAAATGATTATTTTTTGGATTTCCATCAATATGATCAGTTACAAGTCCATCTTTAATGACCCCATGAAAGCATTCATAGATGAATCTGTGTGATAAATAATTTTTATTTCCACCGATATTAAATACAAAATAACAAAATTTATCAACATTACCGACTGGTTTTTTCAATCGGCAGTTTCTGATCACACCATAACGAGATGTTTCATAATTTTTAATAATTGGATGTGCTACAAACTCATTTTGTTCCATTTATATAATAATATTATTTGTCTAAATCATTATTTTGAAAATCTAGCGAGATAATCTTCTGCAGTTTTTATAGGAGATTCGACATTTTTTTAATCGTAATATCGTTTTAGTTCTCTATATTTTTTACCACCGCATATTAGACACAACTGAGTTTTTCCTCTGACTCCAACACCACACTGCGCACACGGTTTTGGTCCTAGACTTCCATGTCTAACGCTTTGCATATGGTAGCCGCAGAATTCATTTACGCATGCTTTGTTACAAGGAGAAGTATATCCAATCATAAGCCAATTACATCGATTCTTTGTTTGAATCATTATATATATATTAAAATTCAGTTTAAATATATATTTGTCTTAATTATAATAATGGAGGAATTATCCGCAATTGAACCTTCCGCTGTCTCAGCGGGAGCTAGATTTGATCTTGACAAACTACAGAAATCTAAATTTAGTTTTTCAATGCAAGATCTGGCTTTAACAAATATGGATATAACTAAACGTTTCCGTGAAGCCAAGAAGGAATTTCGAGACAATGGTGCGGCTCATGTGTGGTCGACATTCAGGATCATGAATACCATCGATGCTAGAATGAGTGACGAATGAGGTAAAAATATTATCAACTATCTTGACAATAAGCGATATATTATTCTAGTAAAATTTATTGTAAATACAGACAAAGACACTTGGATTATTCGTGATAAGCGCAACCCTATACGCGTTACTGGAAATAACACTGTTACATTAAATAACAAATCCAAACCCAGAATACTGACTGGTATTGACAAACTGTGTTATGAACGAGCATATCCTGTGACTGTGGTTGTCTATGCAATATATCCGCTGAATAATAAACCTGACGTTAATGATCTCAAGCCGATGAGACTGTCAGAGTTAAGAATAAATTGTGTAGCTGAACAAGTTACAGAACACTTAACAAACGCGATACGTGGCAATGGTTTAACGGATTTACGACGTAAAAAAATAAATGAGTGGGCAGAAGCAGTTAAAGATACCGGAGTGTCTATCAGCGACGTTGCTGAGCTGGGAAGGAAATTAAAATTTCCAATAACAGTGAAGACATTAACCGGAGAGATTTTATATAAATCGAAATATGAATCAGGAAGAGCTTCGATAGATATTATTGATCATAACGCACACGTATGGACTGTGGCAGTAACAATATTTCCACGAGACAGAATGGTTAAATTTTATGATGGTCATATATTTGATTTTATTAGAAATATCAGTAAAAGTGACCCTGTATCTGTTTGGTTGTTTCAAAGTTCAGAATATGATTATTACAATCAGTTTGTACGGCCTGGTGGGGATATTTATTGTACAGAATCTCTTCATAGAGAAATGAAAAATCATGCATTAAAATATACTTCTGACAATGTCAAGGTTGGACAATTACTGAATAATTGTTTTACCATTCCATCCGTTGCTGCTCACTTTGCTCAGGAGAAAAATTCATGGAAACCGACACGATTGGAATTTCTTGAAGATGTCCAGAAAAGTTGTATTGAATATGGACACGGTGGATTATGGAATACTAAATACGATTATAGCGACGTTATCTCAATTGATATGGTAGCATGTTATCCTGGAAGTTTTCTTGGATACGGAGAGTGTTCTGAATACTTTAAGAGATTTGGACATCCATCACACGAGATGGCCAGAGTTGCGATAAACGGACCCTTACCAAATTTTGACTTAACCGGA
Source organism: Megalonaias nervosa (assembly GCA_016617855.1). Classification (NCBI taxonomy): domain Eukaryota; kingdom Metazoa; phylum Mollusca; class Bivalvia; order Unionida; family Unionidae; genus Megalonaias; species Megalonaias nervosa. The sequence continues at coordinate 19,582 of JAECUM010009375.1, read as the reverse complement.
TTCGCCTGTATAGACTCATTTGAGTTTACGGAAAATCTCCATCCGATTACTTATACTTGGTTTGGAAAACATTTTTCAGAAAAATGTTGGGTTCCAATAGTACTATTACGATATATGGTCGATAATAAAATATTGATATCATCGAAGGTAAATGAAGCGATTATATCATATCGCCCACAGAAACAAGTTTGGTTACCAGAACCGGATAGATTTAATATTGATGATGTCAGGAAAGAATTTCCTGATCTTAACAAAGATGATATTGTTAAAATTGGTGATAATATATCTAAATGCAGGAAAGAAAGCGATGAGAAACTTGCAAAAGATCTTGGTAGAAAGATAATCGGTAAATTTACACAAGGAGGATCATATGATCATAAACGACACTGTACAAGATTAATTATGGATGATGCTAAACTCGATTTTATAATCGCTGATACAACGGAAAAAAACACATTTATAAATCAAAGTAATGCTTATTTATCAGACAGAACCAAACTAAGTACAGTTGTGAGCTATACTGATGGCGACTCACCGCAGTTTACTCATTTAAGATCTTCGATGCTAGCGTACGTTTCGATAAATCTATTGTCGATAAATAGATTTCCTCGTTACGCTGTCAGAGTTGCTACGGATTCGTTTTATATAAATAAAAAATATACGGATTTGTTAAAACCACTACTCAGTAATGGTGAATGGGGATCATGGAGAATAAAACAAGAAAATATACTTAGTTATTCTGAATCTGCCAACATTGAAATTAAGGAAATATATTACAAGAATAATCAAATATCAGAATTGTCATCTGCATCATCTGTATATGATCCTGTGGCTAGACATAAGACTGTTTATCTTAATGGATGTGGTGGTTCAGGTAAAACAACTCGTGCGATTAAATTATTCATGAACAACAATTCAGATATAATTGTTTTGACACCGACACATAAACTCGCCAGAGAAATAAAAGAACGAGGAGTAAAATCATGTACATATTATAGTTTCTTCAGATGGTGTGGAGACACATGAACTCCTGAACGAATGGGTGAGAAATATATACCTAAGTATATTATCTGGGACGAGATAGACACGGTACCGTTAGAAATATTAAAAATATTCCTTGAATGGTTATTGACTAAAAATACCGCTATAATAATGTGTGGCGATCATGGTCAACCACCACCCTTCGTCGGTCAATCTCCGCATGAATGGTTAAAATCATTTGTAGATTACTATGAAGAAATAAATGATGATCATAGAGCTATTGATGAATCACTGAAAGAGTTTAAAAGATTAATCAGACTACAACCAGATAGAATATAATGTGAGATAATGCGTAAAGTAATTTCAGAAACTACTATGAATGATTTTTTGAATTTATGGAGACCTGCTGATTTGATAGTCGCAAGCAGAAAGATAATTCGTGATGAACTGCAAGAGAAATTATTTCTGTTACATAAAGAAAATTTTTTAAATCTACCTGTACCATTGTGTTATTGCCCAGCAGATACTCGATGACAGAATATTGAAGTTGAAATTCCTGGTGGTGGGATACAAAATCTTGTATTGAATGATATTGTTTTGGTAGCTGTTGATGTTGTTGAGAGTGCATTAAAGATGGATAAAACTCCATGGAAATTAGGATACGCTATAACAATTCATTCGTCACAGGGATTAACTATTTCTGATACAAATATCTGGATTGTCGATGATTGGATCGAATGGTCAAATTTAGTTTATCTCGCAGTGTCTCAAGTCAGAAGAATATCTCAGCTGCGGAGGATTATCATAGATTACGTGATAACTGAAGAAATCACCAGCGACTTTGTTGTCATAAAGAAAAAATTAGCGAGTTATAAGCAGTGTGACAAAAAAAATAAGCATGACTTTGATCTTGATATTGAATTTATTATAACACTGAAACAACAACAGAACAATCATCGTGCAAGCTGTAACACAATAATGTTGTGGCAATATTCGAGTAATAATCCAAAACAATTTACCATTGATAGAATTAATAGTAGTCTTGGTCACACACGTGAAAATGTGATGCTGACATGTCTTGAATGTAATCGACATAGAGGTGCTAGTTTACAAAAGTGAACGCGGTGGTAATTGTGTGCCTTCAGGAATTATTTGTAATTGTTCACATACAAATCCACGTTGAGGAGCCGTCGAATCCAGTCTGTAGATTGCAGGTCTACCTGTGGATCTAACCACACTAGAAATTTTATGTGTTGTCACACTCCAGATAGGATCAGTTGCTCTTTTTTTACCACCTTCAAGTTCACCAGGTTCATGTAAATATCTTACAGTTACATTACCTAGTACTGGTTGAGAGGAAGATTCACGTCATTGTCCGTAGCCATCGCTTCGGGGTATATATTTCTTTGTAATTGCATTAGCAGGCTTCATAGAAGATGCACGAGTAATTTCATTATTTAATGCAGCTATCACACTTGGTAACATTGCAACCCATTCACGAGATCTCTCCCTGGACTTAAAGTCAGTGGATATTTCCTTTGCATATTGATATCCAAATAACCGCTCAGCAAGTGTTCGATTAAATCATTCAATGATTGCCTGATCACGATGAATTTCAATGTGTCCTCGTCTGATTTTAACGTTATGTTTTTTCATCAACGATGATGCTGCACCAAGAAATTCTTTGCCAGGATCAACCTGTAATAGTTGTGGCCATCGCAAGGGTCCTCATTGATAAATTCGTTCAAACACAGATGCAACTTCAGTTGCTGTCTTTGTTGATAGTAGTTCTTCTTCTTTATATCTACTTGCAACATCAACGACAGTCAATGCATATTTGTACATGAGTGATTGACATCTACCAATTTTAATGGTGTCATGTGGTAAAAATAAAATATTTGCTTGATGAACTTCATTTGGGGTGCTGACATCAACTCAAAATGTGCGTAGTGAACTTTTTAGATGGTGGTAGATAAATTTGCCATATTGCCTGTCGTGCTAACCAATTTGCAGCAACAGAACATGAGACTTTTGCTAATTCAGCAAGTTTACTAATCGTTGCTCTGCCTCTCCAATATCCTCTTGGACTATAATAAATGGACTCCATTATAATAGTTATATAATTAATTACCCAGCTCCTAGCATTATTTTACCTTTCATAGCAGATTTTGCTAGAAAACTAGTGAGTTTTTCTCTGAAAGATTTATCGGGTATAGAATTTAACGCATGAATTAATTTCACATCTGCGAGATGCCATTATTGTAAATCTTTACTTTTATACGCAACATCATGAACATGACACGCTTGATCAATCTTATTTATTGGATACTCTCCAGGTTGCGGTTGATCTTGATCATCAAGTAGGATATCAAGTCGAGTTCCAGGACCACAATAATTGTATCCAGGAAGATGTTTCTCACCAGGGTATTTAGCCCATGGAGCTCCTGGTAATTTCCCTAATGAAGCAGCGATATCACCACCTGTCTTTGTGCTAGACGAAATAAATTTGTATTTTTTTGTGCCACACTTTTCACATTTACCTGTCAGTGCATGCTTTTTATTTTTTGTTATTATTGTTGTTAATCCAACGGTGGGGGTTGTTGCCTTACATCGAACACAATATAGACTCATATTATTTATTACATGGATATAATTGACTTCTCAGCAACATGAAAACAAGAACCAGTAAGATGCCATCCAGCACTACCAAATTCTATTAGAATGATTATAATAGGCCCATCTGGATCTGGTAAGACACAATTATTACCTAATCTGATAATGTGATGGCTCAAGTGGAATAAATTATATTTAGTAGCACCATCTGTAGATGATCAACGATGTTATGAAGTACTTAAAGACTTTAATAAAAATGCAAAATTATTGGACGAAGATGGAAATGATATTATTGATTTTATCACCGATATTGATGAAGCTCCATCTGTAGATGACCTCGATGGATTTATTAATAACCTCGTAGTATATGATGATGTGATGCTGGACAAACAGTCAAATCCAGCTTGGATATTTTCCAGAGGCAGACACAAAAATACTGACGTGATTTATGTTACTCAGCGATATACACAAATACCTAAAGTGATCAGAGACAACTGCAATATTTTAGTTGTTTTTAATGGAGTAGATAATTATACTTTACAGAATATTTATTATACTTGGTGCTTAGGGGATATGGACATGATTAAGTTTAAAAACTTCTTTTCAAATGCACAAGCTGTTCTGTTCAGATTTATTATGATAAATTTACATGACCCAAGATCCAGGTATCGTATAGGTCTGGATAAAATCTTTGGTTAATTACAGCAGCAGAGGACGTGAATGACCAAAACTGAGTGACCCGGCGAGTAAACGAAACACACCATAAAATAAAAACAAAGAGTCAAAGATAAAATAACAAAATGAGCTAACCCAATTAGAGAAAATCTCATGGTCAGTTAGAGGCTTTGGTTTAATGTTATTGACCTTATTTTCAGCCTTTGTAGGAACCTTACTTTTTAGACAAATGATAATTCAGACAAGTGGTCTGTTCACCTCCTCTGCTGCTCAAAGGAATACAGGTACTTTACTCTTTTTTTTAACCCAAAGTTTCCAGAAATATGATTGAATCTATCTTTCACAACAACCATTTTGGTTACCATGTTAGCATATCTGACATGTGTCAAGTATGTGATTAAAGGATCATAAATACAATTTGTAATATTCAAGATTAATTTTTGATCAATACAACTGTTTTATAAAAAATATACTTCTTAAACTTAATTTGCATAAAAAAATGAAAACATGCTGTTAATATCATTTAATTCACAACACAGTTTCTTGGGAATATCCATACATTCCTTACTGATGGAAATAACTGAAGTACCAGAACAGTGAAAAAGTACCATGCTACATACCATTAGAAAAAATACTGTGGTAAACTGCCTGTACGGATAAAAAATGTGCTCACCAAAGCATGGTCTTATACTTTTGTTAATCTTGAGCAAACAGTGTAAAATCCTGTATTTTATTTCACATTTATTTCCATAAAAAAGATATTTAAGATTGTAAGAATATTGTTACACACCTTTGCTTTTCTATGAAATGTATATAACACTGCATTCCTTGTAGTTACTTAATACTGAAAGAGTTAAATAACTCCTTCTAAAACAACACACACAAAAGAATTTGATCAAATTCAGCAGAAAAGCTTCCAGGCATGAAGGTCTTTCAGATTTGTTTAAATGGTGTTGATTTACCATCAAATATGTCTGCCATTACTAAAAATAGGAAAACCTTTAATATCTGCTCAGAAATTAATCGGCAGAGTTTTACTAAATCTGGTAGTCTGAAAATGCATCCTGCTATAAAAGGCTTTTATTTTTGTATAAATGATGCTGATCCACTATCAACTATTGATACAATTACAAAATTAGAAAAACTTTAAAATGACTTCTCAAATGATGTTCTTCAGAGAGTGACTACTTTGAGAGAAAGCATTCTAGAAAGAGGCTTTTAGATTTATACCAGCGATGCTGATATATCATCAGAATCAGGCCATCATTACCAAAAGCTGAAAAACCTTTCAGTGCCTTTTCCTCAAAACCATCTTAATGGAGTTTGATGAAATGTAACAGAAAGTATCCTGGCCTAGATGGCTTTCATGTTTTACAGCTGATGCTGGTCACCTTCAGATATGGCCACTGTTACTAATAATAGAAAAATCTCCAGATGACATAATCTCATAAACTGCACAGTAGGATGCAACCAAATGTTTACATAAATCATCCTGGCATAGAAGGCTTTTTAAATTTTATACAGCTGATGCAGATTCATCATCAAATGTGGCCTCCATTACTAAAAATTAAATTTTTTTAAAAATGGATTCTCATATTTGTACAAATGATGATCTCATATTTGGCTGCTGTTAACAAAAACTTTAATAACTTCTTGTAAAACCCCATGCAAGATGATGTGAACAAATATGATAGAAAGTGTCCTAATTTGATGGCCTTCTATTGGTTGATACCAGTGATGCCAGTCTGTCATCAGATGTTGCCTAAATTACTACCATTAGAAAAACAATTGCGTAACCTTATCTCAAAAACCATTTGTAAGAAAATCACAACTTTGATGGAGAATATCCTGGCATCATGGTCTTTTAGTGCTGATGTGCCATCAGATATAGATGAAGATATATGTAAGAGAAATCTTGAAACAGTTGTTTTCATAGCATGTGCAATCAATAACATTTGAAGACATTTCTATCTAAAGTATCTTACTGCACCAGATTGTTTGGCCGACTATTCTTGAATGCAGCTATTAGACTGATTTCAGCCAGGTGAGCAGTGTCAGACTTACAGGGGCCATTTATTTTTCAGAACGGGATTTGGTTGGATGTAACTATAATGGATGAAAAGAAGGAAATTTTCTGGCACAAAAGGTAACGTAAAGTCTATTGTCTATTCCGTTTTAAATTTAACAATCAAAATCAGACACTGACTTTGTTTTGATGTTGACTTGTAATTACATGTTCAGCACAGTATTGGCAATATCATGCCAAGAAAATGAATGCAAAATGCCTTTCCTAATGACACAGTGAGGCAGATGACCCAGGGTGGGTATCAAACCTGAAACCATTGGATTATGTGTCTGATTCATGACCACGTGCCATAGCTCCCCAATTAATTGCTTCTTTCACTGCATGATAGAGGACATACAGACTTATTATATGTACTTGCTTAAAAGTTGAGTACAACTGCAAACTGCACAGACCCAGATCTGTTATTGTATAATGCACTGGCAGATCTGGGTCTGTGCAGTTTGTTAGGAATAAACAGTAAAACAAACAACATAGACCCAGATCTGTCAGCACATTATGTGATATCAGATCAGGGTTTCTGTTGTTTGCAGTTGGACTTAACTAATAAGTGAGTGTAGACGGTAATTTGTAACTAATAAGTGAGTATAGATGGTAGTTTATTAGTAGATTTTATTGCTTTTTTATAGATCTTAATACACTGAAATAGGCAAGATTAAGTTAGTAGCAACAAAAATATTCTCACCATTAAAAAATGGAAACAGATTTAAATACAAAAGAAATGATATTTGTTCATTCATAGGATATCTGGCAAGTAGATTTTGAAAATATGTGCCATGGAGAAAAAGCATGAGATTCTTCATATATGTAAAGTTGTCTTGACAGCTTCTTCATATGTGTACAGTGGTCTTGACAGCTTCTTCATATATGTATGGTCTTGACAGCTTCTTCATATATGTACAGTGGTCTTGACAGCTTTGTCATGTATGTACAGTAATCTCGACAGCTACTTCATATATGTATGGCTGTTTTGACAGCTTCTTCATAGATGTACAGTGGTCCTGATAGCCTCATCATATATGTACAGTGGTCTTGACAGCTTCATCATATATATATATATATATATATATATATATATATATATATATATACATTGGTCTTGATAGCTTCATTGGATATGTACAGTGATCTTGACAGATTCATTGGATATGTGCTGTGGTCTTGACAGATTAATATGATATTATGTGCATTGATCTTGATAGCTTCATTGGATATGTACAGTGATCTTGACAGATTCATTGGATTTGTGCTGTGGTCTTGACAGCTTCAGTGGATATGTACAGTGGTCTTGACAGCTTCATTGGATGTGTGCAGTGGTCTTGATAGCTTCATTGGATGTGTACAGTGGTCTTGACATCTTCATTGGATATGTACATTGGTCATTTTGGTATAAGTAGACAGTGTATAACAAATTAGGCATGTTTAAGGTGATTAAGATCATCTGCTTTTGTAAATCAATGAATAGTTGAAATTACATAATTATTACAGTATGACATCATCATTATGAGATCATAATTATGACATCATCATTATGACATCACATTTTATGTAGATATTTCATGATGCTATGAACTTTGGGAGAGATTGGATGTACAATTGCTTGGTTGCATCTTTTGTCTCATATTAAATAATGGAAAAGAAAAATTCTTACATAGTTTTACTAATTCCCATTACAACTCCATGAAAAAAAAATAATGAAAAATATTCAAGATTTTTGAAAATCCTAAGAGATTTATGACCTATTGTGAAAAGGTTCTCTGCTGTGGAAACAGATGTCATCTCAGTGGTTGTGTCATCCTGAAAAAAATTGACTAACCAACATGGTCCTACCTTTGTTTATTTGATAGGGGGGATCTTTGATCTTCAACCAGTGCAAATTTGATAATTTTTAAATTCTCATTCAGCTTTAGTTATCATTCTGTTTTAGGAAATGACTGTGTGGAACATTGTTTTCAGTTTCTTTTGTGTTTGTTGCAGTTCAGCTGTGAAAATAGCCAGCCAGATGATGCAGTCAAGTAAGTCCAATTTAATATAAAATTACTTGTACAAAATATCTGAGCTCTTCTGTTATTAATGTTTGAAGTCTACAATTTAGAAGTTGGTAGGTTTTTCAGAAAATTAAACGGTATAACTACTTGACCATGTAAAAATATACTTTGGCTGTGGCTTGGCAGTGTCCACCATGTAAAATATACTTTGGCTGTGGCTTGGCAGTGTCCTCCAAAAGAGTTGTTAAATACATTTGATAGAGTAACCGTAGGAATTTAAGGCTAACATCTTTTTGTTTTGCAGTGATTATCTCCCTTGTAGCATTTACGAATGATTACTTTAAAAAAACTTAAAAGGACTATAGTGGTATTGTTATTAAATTGAGCTATCGTGTTCATTTTTGTTCTCTATGTTTAGATTATCTGTCATGTTCATTCTTGTTTCCTGTCTTTAGGTTATCTGTCATGTTCATTCTTGTTTTCTGTCTTTAGGCTGTCTGTCATGTTCTTTCTTGTTTTCTGTCATTATGATGTTCATTCTTGTTTTCCATCATGATCATATTCATTCTTGTTTTCTGTTATTAAGCTCTATTTGTTTTTAAGATAATTTAAGATAATTGAATATGGCAGTCATGTTGTGACACTGTAAGTAATGATAAATCAAAAAGACTGTAGAGGGTCTGCACCAGTTGCTACATAGAAGCAGTTACTGCATGATTATTAATTATTTTAAATTCAGTTCTGTGAATATTTCAGATAGTCTCAGACACAAATTATATCATCAATTCACATTAATTTTTTAGTCAGTTTAAAATATAGTGCACCAGGTCAAGAATAAGTAACAATTGTACTTGTAATTGGTTCAGTACAGAAACTGGTGCAGACCATTTATAAGCCATGCAGCTTTATTTGGAATATACATTTTTATCACAGTTGCTTTTAATTATATCAAACATGTTTACAGTGTTTTTCTAAGTAAGATAGATCAAACAAAATTCTTGACTCCTTTATTTTCTCTGCAGACTTAAACTTTGAATTCACCAACCAGGAAATATTTCACATTACATGTGCAGATGATAAAGGGAAGATCTACATGGAGATGAGCCAGGTGTGTTTTATTATACTTCTTATTTACACCAAACTGAATCTCAAAATTGAGCCCCCCCCGAGATAGTCCCAGTGCACCAACCTGCATGACTTAAATCCTATACTGGCTTAGGTTAAGATTTTGTATTTAGGATTTTACCACTAATTTGATATATACTGTTTTACCTAGATTTATGAAAGTTGGTGAGGAGATGTATTTTGATGAGTGATACACCATCTTCAGAGAAGTAGGTCATAGTGACTTATATTTAATGCTTCCAGACATTGACATAATTGTGTATTTTAAGTTTAATTCACATGCTCTGTCTGTGCTGGAATTATCATACTGGGAAATTGAATGCTGCTTTATTATTACCATACCTTTACCACTAAAGAATGCCACTGTGACCTACACATTTTTCAGGCATGGTTAAGTTTTTCTGTTGTACCTTATGACCAATAGGTTCTTAGCACCCTCTGTGTGTGTGTGTGTGTGTGTGTGTGTGTGTGTGTGTGTGTGTGTGTGTGTGTGTGTGTGTGTGTGTGTGTGTGTGTGTGTGTGTGTGTGTCACTGTGATGCATATATCATGCTTCACTGGACTGTTCTAGTCTCAAGCACTGTATATGCCAGTAATCATGCATCCCAATTAGTACCACACATGCGCAACAAAAGGTCATTCTGACCTACATTCAACATTTTACTGGCTTTTGTTTTTGGATTCATCTCATGATCACATTGGTGTCTTATCTGTTGTTAAGTAGTTGTATTTATGATAACATTGGTTAATCCATGCTAGACTTATATAAATCATACATTATGAAGCCCTCTGTGAATTATACATTTGGAAGAAGGATTCAATTGGAAACTTCCAAAATAATGACTGTACATTGTATATTGTGATATGTTGTAATAAATCTCAGAATTAGGTGAATGGACTGCATACTGCCTGTATTTCATGTGAGGCCTCACCACTGGTTAATTAATGTAATTAATTATGCATGAATTAAGTACTCCAGGCTGTCACTACAAAGTTGCTCAAAGCCTGTGACTTTCAGCCAGCAAAATCTGGCTTCTACTGGTGGGCAATGTTAATAACTTTTCAAATAGATTTTGTGAATATTGATTTTAAACAATGTATACAGAAATAACATTAATTTGTTTTTATATTTTTTGCCCTGCCATTTTAGATAGATAGACGTGTAGGTAGGTGGTTTCAAATTTTAAAATGATTAAAAGGTGGAATTTAAAGAGAAAAGATTGTAAAAACAGTCTTTAGCAGTAGTTGGATAAGGGGTTAAGATCACTTAAGTCAAAATTTATTTTCAGTATGATAATGTTTATAATGGCTGCTGGAGACTATTGAAAGTAGAGGTGTAATCATAGTGATTGTCTTGGTGGGACCCTGGTTTGCTGTGTGGTATAATACACTCACCTTTACTGATCACTATCATCTCACTTTTTTCACATGGTTCATGTCTTGGGCTTGGCCAGTGCAGGCATGTAAGAAAGCTTGCCAGTAGTTTCCAATGGGTCAGTGGTTCTTCTCAGGGCTTCATCAGATATTCCATAGCAACCATGTATAGCCTAGCATGTCCTGAAAAATGGTGTTAAATTTATAAAACCACATAAAGTGCTTGTCCAGGTATGCATTCCATGATGATGTTCACACTGAGAAGGTCTTGAGCTTTTAAAAACATAGAGGTTTATATAAGTACCTTTTTCAGTGTATTATAAGGCTATGTCAGTGCCTTTATCTGTGTTCTGTATGTCTTTTTTGGAATGCCTAAACTTATTTGGCACTATATAGCCAGGATTCTGCAGATGTACTATTTACAGGGTTAAGGAGGCAAAAGTATTAGTTAAGTTGAAAATACTGTAGAAATTTATGCCTTTGTAGGTCATTAAGAAATGATTTGAAAATTCAGCTGTATGCTACATGATAACGTAAAACATTTAGTATTGTACAATCCTGAATGCACTGTATTTTGATTATTATCAACTTATATTTGTATAACAAAAAATTTAATTTCTCTCATATGTTAATAGTTACCAACAGTGACACTGAGGAGGTAAATATAGCAAAAAATTAAAAAAAATTGACATAGTCCATATTTTTTGTGTTCAACATGTTTTAAAACAAAGGCATTATCATGTCCCTTCACTAATTCTTTTGATGGACTTAAATGTCTGTATTGTATGAGCATATTTCTGAAATCATTAGGATATATCCTTACAGACTTGTATTTAAGCCTTTTTGAGAGAGTCCCTAACATTTTTTATATGAGTACTTTAGGACTTTTTCTTCTTTATCTGTGTCATTTGTAAAACTATAAACATGCATAAACCCTTGGTAACAAACATGAAATCCTTCAGTCCAATTCAGTCATATTTGAATTGATTATTTCTATACTTTCCTGCAAGATAATTCTAATGTTTTTTTGCACCAAATCATTTGGAGTGATATTACCTTATCTTAGAATCTTCAACTTTTTTTCTTTGTGTACTTCACTGACTTTGGTAATTTTGATGTTTAATTTAATTTCTCAGGCACTGTTAATGGTAGAATCAATATGTGATTTTATGCATCTCTATGTGGGTACTACACCCCTATTACAGAACAGGATCATGGTAACATATATTGCATGCAGCACTGACTTTGGTTTATTTAGTTGATTTCTCAGTGTCACCTATGTTTAATATCTTAGGCTTTCCTTTGTAATAATATTTTTGACATGTTCCTATTGTTGTATATGCCAAGCATCAAAGATCAAGGTTATTCTGGCCCTAATTTATTTTTGACATGAAAATCATGTTTATAGTTCCTTCTGAAGATTGCCAAATGCTGCATAGAAGCAAGTTGTATAATTGGTCGTTATGGTTTGCTTTATGGTCAGGACCTGTCTGACAGGCTATCATTACATCTTTTCTTTAAAGTTTCCTTTTCTGAACCATAAGCTTGCAGTTGTGGTAAGAAAAAAGCCTACTGATTTTGGGATCAAAAGGTCACAGATCAAGGTCACTGACAGAGAAGAAAAATTCTGCACAAAAAGTTCAATTTTTTTACCATTACTAATTCTTGTTAATGACCTGCACATAGGGTTAAAAAAGAAGTCTTGTTTATTTTGGTGCAAAAAATCAAAGGATTCAAGGTCATGGTCATTGTGACAATAAAAGAAAACTGTTTGTTTGCACAATACATTGAGTTCTACATCACCATTCTGGACTAAAATTTGTGTATGGCTTGCACTTTGGAGTAAGAATAAAGTCTATTGATTTTGGGTTCAGAAAGAATACGTTACTGTGAATGAAAGAAGACAATTTTTTTTGCATGGCAGTGTTGGTTATAGACCACATACCTTTACCAAAATTTGTAGGTTACTTGCATGTAAGGTATTTATGATATTGAATGATTTTGGAATATAGTCCTCAAAGGCAAATGTTATTATGGCCCAAAGAATATGGGTTTTGAAGAATAACTTTCATTCTTGAGTACACGTATTTGCTGGCCTGTAAGTCGATGCAGAGTATAAGTCAAATGAGCACATTTGGCAAATTTTTCATCCTTCTTCCATATATAAGTCGATGCTGAGTCTAAGACAAGGCCAGATCAATACCTCAGCTTCGTCTTTTTCACTTTGTTCCTCACAGCATTGCAAATTTTATCCTATCTGTAACTCGGTAACCTTTCTGGTCTGGATCAATAAATGTAACTAAAAGTACCTAATTTGTTTCACATGAAGTATATTAAATGTGTTATGTACTTTTAGCTACATATAATGACACTGACCTGAAAATTTTTTGAGTTACAGATAGGATAAAATTCGTGATGCTGTGTGGAATTAAACTATAACAACTTCCGGTTTCTTAAATATTAAAAGTATCAATGTATGCTATTTCAATAGGGAAATTGCATCGTTGATGCTGAAATGCTTTTTCCACATTTTTTTTTGGGGGGGGGGGAAGAGAGATACAGAGAAAGATGCATATTTATTTCCTTGCATTTTTTGTCTTGCACTCATGATCAAAATGAAATATGTCCCGGTATATATGAGAGGGAGAGAGAGAGAGAGAGAGAGATTCCAGCTCTTTGTGTTTTTTTGTTTCTTCACCTTATTGCCCCTGTTTATATGAAGGTTTTGTCAAAGAGAAAAATAATTAATAAATAGTAAATGTAAACTATGAAAATACATACCATACTCCTTTAGGGTTTGAATATTCACAATAGTTATATCCATATAGATGCCATTTACTAGGTTAGATCCCAAGAATGACCATTTCGCATGATATCTTATTTTCTTTGCAAGTATTACAACCTCTCCATTCCCAACAAATGAGATTTTTTTTTCATGTGCATGTACTGGTCCTGTACTTAGGCAGCAATTGTTTGATCTTTGCTCATGCTATATGTTACTTTAAATTGCTGTCAGTCCTATCGGCAACTTCAAAAGATGTCACAGCTTGAGAAATTGACACAGTAAACACCTGACATGTACTTTTATTATATGGAAGTATATTCATAATACCCACGGTTAGCCTCATTTCCATATTGGTAGCCTCACTAATCTGATCTGGTCTGCCAAGTCTTGACCTCAAACAGGTGTTAACTCTGGAAAACCTGAATACAGTTGTAGCATATTTAATTAGCATGTACATACCACTACAAAGCCATGTGATTCGTGAACGATGGAAGTGAGAACTAAAACTAGAAGGAATTGCTTACCCAGTGGTATTAATTAATAATGGAATATGGTACTGCACTTCCGTACACGAGTATGATCAGTCATCAAGTAAGTGAACAATATAAAATTACCGTACAATACATCTCTCTCTCTCTCTCTCTCTCTCTCTCATAATGGGGCATAATTTCATTTGATCATGAGGTGCAGTAAGAAAATTGTGATGCAAATATCTGTCTCTGTCATGGTTATTCATCTTCTAAGTTTTCAATTCTAATGCACCCATATCAAATTTAAACAACACATATTACAAACAACGTATATTACTAATGCATGCTGCTTTAGCGCAATTACATCTGATATAAGTTAATTTTAATACTGATGATCATGTAATTGTTTCAAATCCTATATTTTTCCATACACTATCTCTTCCCCAAAATGAAATAAGTTTTTACACATTTTTTTCATACTTTTGGAGAATTTTTTTTCTATACAAAAAATTATGTGACATACGATAAAGTGATTTGGATGACAAAATTCATATATAAGACAATTCAGAATATAAGATGAAGCTAAGATTTTCTGGTCAAAAGTATCGTCTTATAGGCTGGCAAATACGGTATGTTTATTGACAATACATAGATGGCATGTACCTTGGATAATAAAGCAACCTTTAGGTTCTGGGGTCTAGTGGTCAGAAGTGACAGTCATGGTAAGTTTATGTACAATTAACTGTAGTTCATGACTGTATGCCTTGACCAAAGATGAAGGTCAATGAGACCCATTGGTTAGTAATCTCCAGAGACAACCATGCCCTACTAGTTCTAAGTTGAATACTATTAAACATGGGGCAGACATATAATGTACCATTCACAGTACTCATGTTTTAAAACTATGACAAGTTGTATTATCTACCACATGTGCATAGATATCTCAATTTGGTTGCTAATGTTTGCTCTTTTTCCTGCTCTTTTTTTGCAGAATGATCAAAAGGAATTCTACGTTATTGTCTTGGACTTGATGTTATCTCTTGTTGCAGTCAATGACTGGTTTGGCACAAAGTACAGAGAGAATCAGGAAGTGTAAGATACATGTGTTCTTTGTAACAAGGAGCAACATGAGACTTTCCAAATGCTCCATCCAAAATATATATATAAATGAATGGATGCTACATGAAAATGGTTGTAGAAACTGGTTTGTACATAAGCACAGATGGAAAAAGTGATATGTCTCTTTTACTTTTGAAAACAAAATGCATCTTTTTGAACATTCCATCAAAGATGTAAAAAACTGGATAGATTTTGTTGATATTTCATTCTGTTCAGGACATTTATCTTATAAATCAAGTGTAGCACCAGACTGTATAACTTGTCTGGCAGTGTCAGTGGCCAAGTTGTCATTTTCACTGTTATGATTCTGTGTGAAAGTTTTGTGATAAATGTTTTTGCCAATATGGTGGAGGTACATTATGACATATCTCACAGATGAAGCACCAACTTCCATGAAATACACAACAGTATAGACTGGATCTTTCCATATATGAATATTTTTTACCAGATTTGTGGATAGTGTTCTTCATTGTTATTAAAGACTTGTTTGATGTCAAAAGCAGTTATGTCCTGTAGCTAGAATGTTCATCTTGTTCCCTTTGATTATTGCATAATATTGTGACTGCAGTTTTGCCTTGATTTTAGTCAGCTGGAGAAGCTACCCAGGGAATGTATTCATAAAAATGAAAACATTTGAACAAATTAAAAATTAACTTCATGTTCAGCCAGATATCTATGATTTAAAGATATTGGAAATTTAATTTGTGTTTTATGCCACTGTTAGTAGTGATTGTAAGCATAAACGTTTTTCCTTCAAAAAGGAAGCTTTCATGGTAAAATAAGCATTTTCTGGTCACTTTGGAAAAAGCAGCAATCCATCAGATCCCATTGCATTTAAGTTGCTGACTTCTTTAGATGAAATGCATTGTTTTTATTGAAGATTGTAGTCAGCTTGCTTTGATGAATGATGCATGATTTATTGAAGTCACCAGTGAAGAACAACTTTGGAGGACCAAACAAATGCCCATTTGTTATTCTGGGGGCAAAATTAAATAATTGTGGAATATTGATTGAGACTTAAATTTTATTTTCATTTGCTTAATATTTATACAGAACAATCAGTGCTTCAAAGGTAAACAGATTTCTTTGAAGTTTCAGCAAGACTATTGTATATTCTTTTGCCAATAAGGAGAGGAAAAATTGCAGCATTGAAAAAGCCCAGCATGGTTCATGAATAAACTTCTTGCACATTATTTTTAATACTTTTAAGAAGAAAAAATATTTTTTTATGTACAAGAAAATACATATATAATTAATTTAAGGAGCCACTACACGATAATCTTATATATTAGAATTCATACATGATCTCTTCCTCAAAATGATAGTAAACGTTTTGCACATTATTTTTTGTACTTTTAAGAAGAAAAAAATATTTGTTAATGTACAAGAAAAAATAAAACTACATGCATATGAAATTTCATGAGCCATGACATGGTCGTGCTGTATCCAAATTTGTATTATAACTGAGTGTGCTATAGTGGGATCACACCACACACACATGCTATATATATGTGTGTGTGTGTGTGTGTGTGTGTCTTAAACTTGCATGCAGAAATGTATGGAAGGCATGATTGGGTTCCCCTTTACCTTTCAACTTAGGGATTTAACCTGCTGTTAAGGGCCGATCTATCTGACATTTCAGGTCACATAATATGTTCAGCCAAATAGCATTCTTCCACAGCTTCCTTTTGTCGAAGGATTCTCATTGGAAGGGATCTTTGGCATCAGTCATGCCAATTTTATTTTTGTATGGAGATATGTTGTCCTTGTTTGTGAAGACTGTTTCCCATCATGCCTGCTTATTACAGGTGTTAGTGACATGTTTGTCTTCATAATCATCCAGATTTATGTTGGTTGTAGCCTCTAAATTTCTTGATAATGCTGTATGTTTCATTGTTAAGTACTTAACATGCTTACTCGATAGACTTTGTTGATATAGTTATGTTATTCTGTAAATACAGCTAATTTTTTTGTTCTGAATATCATTTGTGTTGAAAGTCACAAAAGTTGCCAGCTTCAGACACAGTTAAGCCAGTTTCATTCTTTGTCTCTACTTGTATAACTTTTTCATTGTATTGGACATTTGGTTTTTAAACTGAAAGTCAGATCTCTCTGTAAAATTGTATATTGCTTACTGTATATGTTCTTTGTTTGCATTTCATATTTTATTACCTTTCTCTTTGGTTTGACTCATGCCACATATCTAATTAGCCATTTCATTTGTAAATGGTCATACTGGCATTTGAAACTGGAAAGTTGTTTAGTGTGTTAAGTATATATATATATATATATATATATATATATATATTCTTTTAGAGCCTTGGATACTTATTTGTATGATACAGTCCTACCCACTTATATCGACATCACTTATGTCGACAAGCTGCCTATTTCGACAAAAAAGCAAAGTCCCGGTCCCTTGGTCTACTATTACTACCAAAATTGTCATGCTTATGTCGACATTGAGATAAAAAATAAACATACATGTCGACAGAAGCCCTTGGTCCCAGCTTGAACAAATCCTTTGTTTTCTAATCATTTATGTCGACAAGCTGCCAGTTCCAACCCATATTTTGTTCAACAATTAGTTAATCTTGCTGCCAGGCTTTAATTTTCCTGCCTAATCATTTATGTTGGCAAGTGGCCAGTTCCGACCTGAACTTTATTCAACAATTAGTTGATCTTGCCGCCAGGCTTTAATGTCGCGGTCAGATAAAAAAACAGGCTTTTGTTTGGGCCTATAAAGTTGGACTCTTGCAGCGACTTAAATAAAAGCAATGAAATCTGATCGATTCTTGCATTTTCCAAAGTGATCTATGATTAAAACAAGTTTATTGTGCTGTGAAAGTTTCCTTTTTAACTTTATTTTTATTTATGGTGGCTATCAATGGCAGTGTAAAACGCAGATTAAATTTACAGTCTCTGGAAACTAAATATATGGCTGTTAAGGAAGTTGAGGGTGGGACATCTCGCAAAGATGTCTGTGAAAATTTTTAAACGCATACCACTTGAGCTGACATTGTTATAATATTGTATTGTAAGAATCATTTTCTTTTAATACCTCATTAGCATGTGTCAATGTATACAATATTATGCCTTCATTAATCATATCAGCCGCATATCTTTTGTTCGCTTTTATGTACTTTTCACGATGACTTCTGTAACTAGATACATGTACTGTTTAAACCAACTTGTTGACAGGTTTTCATTTCCCTGTGAATAGCCCCATCCCCTTGGTAGCCTCAATGAGATGGGAACAGACTGACCAAAATCTAGGCCAATTTAAGTACATGTACTTGAAGCGTGTAAATAACAACTATGCAGCCATGTGCTTATGCCAACATTGAATATTGTAGTGAATGTTTTTCATATCAGGATGTGACCGATGCAATATTTTATTGTGGATTTTATTACACAAAGGTAACCAAAATGTAATTTGTCATTATACAAGTGTATTTCACACTGGTTTTGTCTTCATGTAATCAAAATTTGCTTTGTTTGTTTTCTCAAAGTGTAAATGCTACTCACTGATGACAGGTCACCCCTTACTGACGAATTTAACTTGTATCTTTTTTCAGACCCCCCCCAACACTTATCTCGACATCCGCCTATCTCGACAATATTTCCTCGGGCCGGAGGATGTCGACATAAATGGGTAGGACTGTACAACATTATATTATTCTAAGTTTGGTGTTGTTTATTCCCTTTGCATCTGTAAACACTGGTGTTAATGAAATTCAAAGAAATTTAATCATTGAAAATCATTTGATGGCTTATGATCACAGACTGTAAAAAATATTCACTAAAATTTAGCTTCCACATGGGGATAATGCTAATTACAGTTTTATTAAGGTTTGTTATATATTCCTAATAATTTTAAAATAGGGCAGTTCTTTTTACTGTGAAGTTTTTTTAAGGTTAATATTTTTGTGGCTTTGTGAAAAAAAACATTTTTTGAGTACTTAAAATGAGAATTTGGTGATAGTGTCATAATATTTCCAAGGATCATTGGTTGCCTCTTTAAATATATTCTTTGAAGTAACCATGAAGTTCATGAGAATCGGTAACCACAAAACACAAACAGTATTTCAGTTAGGAAAATTTTTATGTCCCCAGAATGTGGTAATAGTATGAAGAATTTGGGACATAAACCACTAATTTGGGACATAAACCACTAATTTGGGACATAAACCACTAATCATTTGCTTCAGGTTGTCTTTATATCTATATACATTTCGTCTGCAGTGATCGATTTTGTGTTGAAATATTGACTATATTTTTGAATTTATAAATAAAATAAGTATTTTTGGTCTCCAAAACATTTTTCATTTTTCTTTATTAATCATTTTAGCAATCTCTCATGAGGGTCA
>JAECUM010009372.1:0-52142 GCA_016617855.1 Megalonaias nervosa | reverse complement strand
AGAGAGAGAGAGAGAGAGAGAGAGAGAGAGAGAGAGAGAGAGAGAGATGCATGCTTGCATACATGGACACACACACACACACACACACGAGACAATGTCACCAGTAAGGTTTACAATACATGATTAACATAACTACCCCAATAAGTTCAAAACATCGATGCGGAAAGACAACACACACAAAGTCATTATCATTAACATTTTATTTCCTCCACTGAGAGATCTGCAACAAGAAAAACACAATCAAAAATAAAGGCATAGTTATGCATTGTACAGAAACACATCACAAGAAGAGACTGACAAAGAAGACCAAGACTGATAAAATACCCCCAAATATGATACACTGGACTATATAATGAATGTATGGATCATAAATATGTCAGGCTATACAATGAGATAAATGATACAATATCATGACTGTCCTAAAATGGGGACCAGCGACAAAAGCGAACTGTTAATGGCAATTGATAAGCACTAGATGGCACTGTGGATGTTATAGTTGTTTGTAAAATGAGAACGTTGACTCAAGTAGCCTTAAAGCTTCTGAGTATTTATATTTCAACCTGGCATATCACTACATTTCAAATTACAGTTTACATGCATTTCAACCTGGCATATCACTACAGTTCAAATTACAGTACACATGCATTTCAAACTATTTTTTTCTTCATAAATAAACGTAAACGTTACTAATCTCAGTTTGACGTGAATACATATAGATTAGACGCGTCTCACAGCTGTTTTTACTATAAAAGTAAAGAAACGAGAAGTACTACATATACTCCTTTCTAAGGTTTCCCCAAGAATAAACAATATAGACCTTGATTGCTTAATGCACCTGCAGATTAGGGACTTTGGTGTTTGTTCTAATGATTACCCTCAAAAAATCCTGCATATACCCAGAGCTGCAAGTACATTAACCGACGCCTAATATATTTTAAATAAAAATCGTACTTTTTTCTGAAAGAATCAGACATTAATTGAACATCTAATAATGATTAGGTACGAGGACTGTACTATACACATCTAATAATGATTAGGTACGAGGACTGTACTATACACATCTAATAATGATTAGGTACGAGGACTGTACTATAGTGTACACTCCTAAAAGTACAATGATCAGCTTAACAACTTTGTACAGGAAAACAGCTTTGCATTAAATTCGTGTAGATATATATACTGCCTCTTTGAGGTAAGTACTTTTAACAATTAGTAATCATACAGACATGACAGGAGGTCGTATTTCTCCAGTATTTCGTAAATATTTACAATAAATCCACTTTATTTTAAAGATGTGTTTAATATGCGAACTATGCAGGAGAGGTGGTTTGTTTATGTGCTTTGAATGAGATCACATATCCATTGAAAAAGCATAATTTGCCTTTGTGGATCTCTGCCACTATAGCACGAAGACCCAGCAAGATTATTACCATCGCCTTTTTATCTTTGACGTGGAATTTTGTGTACGTGTTTTGCCCAGTTATGTTATAAAATCCCAATATTACTTACACATCAGATGAAATTAAATTAGATCACATTTCAAATCCATATTACTCCAATGGCAGGACGAGGTTCTTGTAGAAATAACTTGAAGTAAAAGGATTTGGATTACCTCTAATGCTTCCGAGACAAAATAGTTTATGAAAAACAAAGACATATTAAGTCAAATTGCTCAGACACACAACATTCAGACTCTTGGAATTTAACTTTTGGTTTGTTCAGAGCGTTGAATAAAACAAAGAGAGATCGTAATTGCTACTGTAAGTCATCGTATAAATTTTGGATATTCTGTATTTCAGTGTTCAGAAGGTTTTGTCTAATTTAAGTTTCGCTCGACATAATCAACATACTTCTGACAGAGAGACAACTGTCAGGTGCAGTTGTTTGTATTATTTAACACACCCAGTGGACAGAATGTTAGCTTACCTTGACGCTACTTTCACGTACTGTTGCTGAAATTGCTTGAGATTTTGTAGGTGTGGAAATAGTGCATGATCAAAACACACAGTTGATCGAAATGGCTGATCGCGTGTACTCGAAATATCAGCCTGAACTAATAAAAACATCACTAACTTTAGCAGTTATTACAATAGGGAAACGGATTTTCCGGAATATGAAATACTAGCATCTGAACGCGCATTTAATGAATTGCAAAATATATTAAAGGTAAAACAAGTTATGGGATCTTTGTTTTTCACACATTAGCTTTAAAGGTTCAGAAAATGAAACTGACTAAGCGGGGCTATCAGTTTTTTATGGTTGCACATCTGAAGCAAGGCTAAGTTATATACTCTATAACTCATATTATACCTATGAATCAAGCACCAACATAAATGGAATTACAGATTCTTTAATCAATACCTAATTTAGGCAAAGTCGTTCCTAAATAACAAGGAAAACCGTCGAAGAAAACGTTGAAAATGCTTTTTAAACAGTTAATGTGTAAAATCAACCCCGAAGGGCAGTACGAAAATGCAAAACAAATATGAAAATTTGTGCAATTGTGTTTTTCTGTTTCATATCACGAGGTAAGACTTGTTTTTAACAAAACGGTATTTGAACATTGACGTTATGTAAAAAAATAAGATATTGATGCCTACTTTGCTCGTGTGTACACAATATGCTTTGTGACAATAGTGTGTGTGTGTGTGTGTGTGTGTGTGTGTGTGTGTGTGTGACTACCTTTATTATGGGGATATTAGAAGTCTTAGAATACAGAAGTAATGGCAACTTAAATTTAAACTGTTGCATTAGGTCAAGGCAAAATTGGAAAAAAAATGTTTCTTTTCATTCATTTGTAATAAAAGTAAGGACTACATGCTGACAAAGCAGTCTCGCTTTCTTCCATATACTAATATTAGACGAATCAGCTATCCTTTATCCCTGGACCTTTGACCTCTCAGAACTTGATCTGTTCCATTCTTGTTGAAACTGTACAATGTATTTGTGAAATCTCAGAAATAATTGTGGCAAGCTTCAAGTCCCTGTCTTTTATCATAACATTGGTGGCAATGTTGAGACCATGCAATGTAAATTTTTATAATAGCTCACTTACATCATGGGAAATTGGAAGGGATGGGTTTAAGTGGAATTTTGCTACAACTGAAAACTGTTCTGTAGAAGAATTACATGTTATGTATTCAAAAGGACTGTTTAGATGCTTGAAAAATTACTGTTTCAGCTATACAAGCAAAATATAAGTACGATAATAACCATTTTGTCTACAAGGCATTGTTTGAAGTCCAGAAAGTGAATACGAGCAAGTGGAGCAAGCATTTTATTATGGGTGCACAATTCAAGTGAGGCCAAGCTGTATACACTGTAACCCAAATTACACCAATTAATCACACACCAAAAGACAGGGAATCAAACGTTATTTTAATAATA
Organism: Megalonaias nervosa; assembly: GCA_016617855.1. Lineage (NCBI taxonomy): Eukaryota > Metazoa > Mollusca > Bivalvia > Unionida > Unionidae > Megalonaias > Megalonaias nervosa. The sequence goes on along the minus strand of JAECUM010009372.1, from coordinate 48,755 downwards.
TGTAAGATGCAGAAGATCTTTTTTAAATAGTCAGGACAATCAGTGAAGAAAACCTGGGAAATTATTTTTCTTTAAACATCAAGCTCTTTGCAAGGTAAGAAACTGCAGAGACAAACCTAAGTTAGAACTAAAAGTTTTTTATGGGTTTCTTTTTAATGAGGAGTGATGGAATTGACGAAATGATGGAATTAACAAAATGTAATAAAATTGGACACTGGATGATTACTGTTTTCTTGTGATAAACTTTGAAAAGAAATGTTTTGTGTGTCACAAGTATTATACGCTGTCAAACGTCCGGTATGTCTTTTTATGTCCTGAGTATCTTTATAGCGTCCCGTGTGTCTTTTCAACGTTCCGTGTGTCGTTTGAAAATAACAGAAGGCTGCATATTTTATAAACTTTATCTTCAAGATAAGAGTTTATTTCTCTATGACCTTAATTTTCTGACCCCGAATTTAGCGTGCATATGTCTTGAATTGCAAGTTAAGACTCAATGATCTTTCACATCTGGGTCTAGCACAAGCTTAAAAGTATCTTTGATTTCATTTAATTTGTATTTACTGCAATCAAGATTGAAGATAAGCTTTGTCTCCTGTCTAGTGCTGTGTGTTTTTAAAGAAACTGGTGTCTCTAGCATTAAAGTAATTTTTCTCCAGTCCGGACAAAAAACGAAAAACGAAACTGTGTGCTTTCGGGTAGGAAGTCTCAATATTCCATTTTATTTATTTATTTATTTATTTATTTATTTATTTACCGAGCAGTGTTACACTGGGTCAAACATTTAGATCTACCTGAAATCAGGTGACTCACCATCATGGCGACTAAAGGAGACCTTTACCTTCTAATATTACCTAAAATTTCGCTCTCTTCTGGCCTCAAGCAGATTGCCAGATAAGCGAGGCTGAGAATGTCACCAAAAGAGAAAATTCAAGTGACAGATCATATTCGTTTTATTTCCTGTTGAAACTGCATTGGAACTTAGCCTCTATATGCAGACGAAATATTCAACTAATATTCGGAAAGCTTTACGTCATTCTGTTCGCGATTGCAGGATTTAAATCAAACTATAATTAGCGCACAGAGCGCCACGTTGCAAACTTCATTAATGTTGTGCAGTCTAGGTGAAGTATATCTATTAAAAACAATTAGATTTTTTTTTTAAAAAACTGAGGCTAACTCTACTTCCGGAGCTAACCAACAAAGTAAATCAACAGTGGTTACAGCATATTTATATTTTAGCAGAGGGAGCCATACATTTACTGCATTATGGGATTTCTTCTATCAGGGAAACCTATCCAAAATATAATAAAAAAGGGAATTCTTAATTACCTTCGGTGAGATTTATTCTTTTAGGGAGACTAATACATCATGTAGACAATACATAAGGGAATTCTTAATTACCTTCAGTGAGATTTGTTCTTTTATGGAGACTGATACATCATATAGACAATACGTAAAGGAATTTTTTATGGCTTTCAGAGGAATTTGTTCTGTTAGGGAGTCGTATCCACAATACATACAATATATATGGGAATTCTTACTTACTTTGAGCAAGAGCTATTATTTTAGGAAAACTCATCCAAAATTCCAACATATTGATGAAGTATAAGGAAATTTCAATGACCTTTAGGTTGCTTGATTCCTTTCGGAAGACTTACCCAAAATATAGATAATTGTAATGTGTCGAATTTTGAAGAAGTTCTGGATTCTAAAGTTGAATAAATTGTGCATTAAAATTTTATCATAGTCAAGCCAGAAAAGTCTTTGAAAAAGTTCACTTTTATATTTCCCTTGTTTCACCTGTGAAACACAGAAGGGCCCACGTATAAGCTTCAGTGGAATTGACCCAGTCATTGTAACGGTATCTTGGAAAAGTACATTAGAGCCACCGACCGTATCTGTTTGGAGGGAACCTTATGTCAAATAATTGATCTTCAAAGTAAAGCTAATTGCATGATATCCTAGGTTGTCAAAATCTGATGAAAGACATGATTATTTGGGAGAAATTTTAGGAACAGTTGCTTCCGATTGGTCTGTAAAAATTAATGCGTACACTTTAGAAGTAATCTGAAGTTAAGGTAGCGACTTGGCTCAGAATTCTTTAGTCCAATTTTGCTTGCGAGAAGTCGAATTTGAGACTGCGGTGGAGAACCTGAGAATAGAGTTTTCCCTCGTTGACAAGTAGAGAGGCCAAATAGCTGTCTTGAAAGGAAAAGACAGGCTATAGTGCTAGGACGTACGGTTTGTGTGGAAAAGAAACAGCATTAATGGAAAAGTTTTCTATATTCCTCCCCGAGAAACCTGATGAGGACAGACCAAGAGGGAAGTCCGCAAATATAGAGTTCAGAATAGAAGGGTCAGAGGAAGAACCAAGCATACATGCTAGATGTGAAATACACAGGGTCAAGAGAGAACGATGCCAGGTGATACAGGTCGGGCGGGACATTGCACTCTTTTCACCACTCGTTACTATGACAACGATTCCGTAAATTGAGCACTGTTATTAAATTCCATTAATGTAAATCAGTTGGACTGTAATTGCAACTTTAGTTTATGTATTAATTAATTAAATTTATTTTATTTTTATTGTTTAAGGGGCTCGTATTTATTTCTTCTTAATAGTCTTGCTTGGTTCTCTGTCAAGGTTCTATCTATCTATTCACACTGGACAATAACATCGAGGGAGGTCATCCTCTAGATAACGATAGCCAATTCAATTAACAGAGGGGCACACACACACACGTCTCCCCCCCCCCCCCATTTACAAAGTGGGGTCTATCGTCCGGGATATTTTGAACAAGTGAATTACAGATCTGACTGGGCAGATATTGAATAGAATAGAGCAACATAGCAGTGATAAATTTGGTTATTATTTAAGCAAAGAATTACGAGAGTGAATCGAGTCAATATCTATGCATCCTGTAATTTGTGCATGCCATTGTTGATATTTTCTTTAATGTTTCTTATGACATTGTAAGAAATTAAGATTCCGTACCTGAACTGCTTGATAGTGTAGTCGTTGTCTGAATTCGGGTTAATTCAAAAGAAATATTGCCTTTAGTTACTCTTGCGATAAGAGCTAATTAAAGAAGTCCCGGGGAGTAATTGCACGTTTGGTGCGAGCAAGCTGAATTTGGGGAAAAATTCAGAATTTTGCACGGCCAAAAGCTGTTAGGTTGTTTTGAGTGATTTTAAGTAAATCTGTAGCTTAAGACTTTACTAGGATAGAATACAGGTAAGTATTCTTAGGGAAGCTGTTTCCTGTAGGGCAGTAAGAAGTTAGTAAATACTTGAGCTAAGTAAATTGGTTAGTGACACAGTCGAGTAGACTAGGATGGCAACTGATAGGCAGTTAGTCAGAGAGTTGAAGTCTATTGGTGAACACGAATTAGGTTATGAAGGGACTGAAATAGCGGAATTTGTAGAGCGGAGTCTCAGGGAATACAGAGAACAGCAGGTGGAGGAGAAAAAAGGAGAAAGAATGAGACAAACCGAGGGAAAAAAAGGATGAGACAAGCCGAGGAAAAGAAAGGATGAGACAAGCCGAGGAAAAAGAAAGTGAAAGAATCAGACAAGCCGAAGAAAAGGAAAAAGAAAGTGAAGTCGAGTTAGCCAGATTGCAAGCCGAAGAAAGAGCCAGGGAGAGAGAACATGCGTTAGCCATGGAGAGACTAAGGATCGAAGCGGAACCTAGGATGGGCGAAGAACTGAATGAACATGCAGGACCCTCAGGTAAAAGATCAGAGGATAGACGTATCGTCCAGAAAACAATGCCGATGTTTAACCACAAGGACGAAATCATCGATAACTTTTTAACGCAGTTTGAAAAGTTAGCTTTAATCCATCATATACCCAAAGACCAGTGGGCCATTAATATCTCTGCATTTTTGCAAGGAGCTGCCAAGGATGTCTACCATAATATGGCACATACTGAAATAGATCACTAAGAAGCTCTAAAGAAAGCGCTGTTACGGCATTACGAGTTGTCGGCTGAAAGTTTTCGAAAACTTTTCAGAGAGTCGTCTAAACGAACTACGGAGACACACGCACAGTTTCATACACGTGTACGTGTGCTTTTCGATAAATGGATTAAAATGACAGGCGCCGCGCTTACGTTTGAAGGCATACGGGAAGAGATCTTGAAAAAAACATGTCCTCAGTACGTATCGGAAAGAACTGATCGTATTTTAGCGGAGAGTGATTTCGCAACCTTAGAAGATATCAGTGTGATGGCTGAGCGATATGAGAGTGCACACTCTCGTCCGATCACATGGAGTGGCAGGGATCGAACCAACGTCAGTGACTTTAGGGGAGCTAACGGTTTGACACCTCCTAGGCGGAATGGTCAAAATGGTGGGAAGCTAGGGGCTGATAATCCCAGTCGTGATCAGTTCCGTGGCTCAGGAAAGTCCCAAGGGGTAGATAAAGGTACCCCTGGTAAGAAAGATGAAGTTGTGTGCTACGGTTGCAACAAACCTGGTCATATTCTCAAGAACTGCAGGAAACATCGTCCCACGATAAATGTAGTGACACCAGACACTGGTAGAAAGTGTAAACCTGTGGAATGGTCGAATACAGAAACAGCTATTGTAAATGGAGAGAAGGCTACTGTGTTGTATGACACTGGTTGTAGTTATCCAGCTTTGGTGGATAGCAAATTTGCCAATCCTGCTGATTATACAGGTGAGACAGTGGAAGTTCTGTTTGCTAATAGGAGTAAAGATTCCCTTCCAGTTGTTTACATAGATCTTGATTCGCCGTATGTGAAAGGACGAATTCAAGCAGATTGCTTGTCAGGGTTGTCGCATGACGTAAGTTTAGGATGTAGGTATGTGTTTCCACAGTCTAATCCTATGACGTGTACATGTGGGGTCCGTAGAGACGAGATCTATGAAGCGAAGGTCAGGGTCGAAGCAGATGAACCCCTCGACTTCGCCCATAGATAATTTGCTGCCTGGTGAATTAAGGAGATTTTAAGAGGAAGATTCTACCCTTAACAGGATACGCGGGTATGCAAAGGAGAAGTCCGTGCGGAACTTACCTGACGGTGAGGTAGAGTTCGCACTGAAACGGGGTATCTTGTATCGATACGCCCGGAAAGGAGTCGAGAGGTATAAGCAAGTGACTGTACCTCGATCTAAAAGAGAAGAAGTGCTTAGGCTAGCACATGAGAGTCTACTCGGTAGTCAGATGGGAGTGGCAAAGACGAGAGATAGGTTAGTGAGGGAGTTCTACTGGCCGGGTGTGTATGGGGATGTAAGGAGGTTTTGTTTGTCGTGTGACAAGTGTCAGCGGGTGGCACCTAAGACCTCACATCGCCCAGTGCCACTAGAAACCACCCCTCTGATTGATGAACCTTTATCAAGGGTGGCTATGGATTTGATAGGTACGATAAAGCCTGCGTCAGAAAATGGTAATCGTTATGTGTTAACCATTGTTGATTATGCTACTCGATACCCGGAGACTGTTGCGTTGAAGAACATTGATTCAGTTACGGTGCCTGAAGCTTTGTTAGGAGTTTGGTCCAGAGTTGGTGTTCCTGAAGAGATACTAACTGACCAAGGGATGTAGTTTGTTAGCCAGGTGATGGAAGAAGTGAACCGGTTACTTTCCATTAGGCACCTGACTACTACCCAGTATCACCCGCAGTACAATGGTCTGGTAGAGCGTTTCAATCGGACGTTGAAGCAAACTCTAAAGAAGTTGTGGGAAGGTCGACCCAAGGACTGGGATCGATACCTTCCCGCGATACTTTTTGCGTAGTACCCCAAGCTAGTCTAGGATTTTTACCTTTTGAACTAGTCTATGGGAGGACAGTGAGAGAACCAATGGCTGTATTGAAACGGTTATGGACGGATGAGAAGGCATCCGAGGAAGTACGAACAACGTATCAATATGTCGTTGATCTCCGTAACAAGCTGGACGAAGTTTGCAACTTGGTCCAGAAGAATCTCCGTGACGTACGGGGACATCAAGCCAAGTACTATGACAAGAGGGCGAAAGAATGGAAGTTTAAAGTTGGTGACAAAGTCCAAGTATCCTGGAGAGGACCGTTCGTTGTAACGGAAAAGAATGATGGACAGAACTATCGTATCAAGGTGGGAGATAAGGAGAAGTTGTACCACGTTAACCTTCTTAAACGCTATCGTGAAAGGGAGACACCCACTGAGTTCTTGGTTGCTACAGTTGTGACTGAAGAACCTGACGACAACGGAGGAGTGGCGGAAGTACTCCCTAGTTGTCCTTTGACGAGGAATGAAACCTACGTCGATGTTGTCCTTGAAGCAACGTTAACGTCAGAATAACGTGAAGAGGTGGAGGAGATACTCCACGACTACGGAAGTGACCTGACAAGGAAGAAGGCTCCAATGAAAGTTATTTGGACCGTCGCTCGTGAGAGGGTATTCCAGACATTGAAGGATAGGTTGACGTCAGACGCCGTAGTGAGACTACCGGACGTGACAAAGGACTGGGTTTTTTTTATTATTATTATTATTTTATTATCCCCGTAATAGGTTGACCATTGGGTCGGGGAACCATCCCAGGGTCACCTTACAATCAAACATTTCTTGTTTCCAGATAAACTAGGGATAATAAATATAATCTATATAAAAAAAAGACAACACACACACACACACACACACACACACACACTCATGCACACATGCATATGGCACACAATCTCTTTAGATACTCAATCTAAATAGACGAATACATGTAGGTGACATAAACTTTTGAAAATAGTGTTTTTGTTCCTGTTTACCATCCAATCAGATACAAGTTACCTATTCATTTGTTGAGGTCCATTTTTGAAGAAATTGGTCCTCTTTTTTATTTACCTTAGCAGCGTATTCTTCAATGTTCTTATACATTACAACTCTCTGCTTAAAAGCATAAATGGAAGGATTTTTCATATTGAATCTGCAAGTATAAATATAATATTTTGCCAAAATAAGCAAGAAATTACATAAACTGTCCAGTTGTTCACTTCCTAAAAGTGTTTCTTTTTTGGATAAATGTACAATATTTGGGCAAGAAGGTGCAAAATGTTCAATGAAAGTGTACCAGAACTGTGAAGTAATATTGCAGTCATAGAAGAGATGTTCAATACTTTCATTCTCTCTCTTACAGAACGTACATTTGTTGTCGTCCAATATGTTAATTCTTTTCAAAAAATCATTAGTAGCGATTATTCTGTGGATTAATTTAAAGTTAAAAGAGATCAACTTGGTATCCTTGGTACAACATTTCGCCCGGCTATAAATCTCAGACCACTCCTCACTACTTATATTTTTATTTAGTACTTGCATCCAAGATTCTTGCTTAGCAGTATGTTGCCTTTTAGCCTTTTTTTAAAAGATCTTTGTAAACAAACTTGAGTGAATTATGTTTTTGCAGGTCCATTATTTTATCCTCCTGCTTATCAAAATTATTATGTGCTAAATGGTTTTTTATGGCTTCTTTCCATGCTTTTGGAATTTTGGATATTAAGGAGAAGTATTTCAAGAAGTCATCGATTCTAGTTTTGTGTTTTATCATTTCGAAAGGTATTAAATTACTACGATCATCTACTAGATCATTCAAAATTTCAAAACCAGCTTCTGTTCAGGATTTGTATTGATAGAACATTCTAGGGGGGACAAAATTTAAAATACTCATGGATAAAAACTCATTTGCACTTTGCGGTTCCTCTTTCCAATAAGATACTGCCAAAATGACATCTCTCCAAAAATTGTTTTTAATGATCTTACTAAGTTCTTCTAATTTCCTTCTCCCTAAATTCTAAATATCCTTTTTATTTCTGAGTATATTTTCATTGACTAAGTTCTGCCAAGCTCCATTTTCATTTTCCAGCAATCTTTTTACCCATCTTATCTTAATATACCTAATAAATGAGAATATATGTATAATATTGAGTCCTCCATCGTTCACTGGGGCTACTAGTATATCATGTTTAATTCTCTCTACTTTTCCACCCCATACAAATTTAAATAATGTACGATTTAGTTCTGCTTCAACTTTTGCTGATGGATTTGGAAGTGCTGAGAAAAGATGTATGAATATGGGCAGAACAAGGGTTTTTACAACAATTACCTTACCAACTACTGACAGATGTCTTTGACTCCAGCTTGCCAATATTCGTTTTGCCTTTGTTAGTTTCTTCATATAATTAATTTCCACCATTTGTTGTAAATCTGGCGAAAAATCTATGCCAAGGAGTGTAAAGTTAGAGGAGGACCAAATTAGGCCCATATGGGGACATATTCCTTCATTAGGAAATTTCTTGTTTCCAATCCAAATGGCTTTTGTTTTTGTTATGTTACATTTAAGTCTAGATAACAGAAAAAAACTTGCAAGATATTCATAGTTGCTTTAAGAGAAAGTTGAGATCCATCAAGAAGAATAAAAGCGTCATCGGCATACTGACCCAATTTATATTCATTGACATCAAAGATCAGTCCCCGTACATCCACATTTTGCTTTAAAGTTATAGCTAAAATCTCAACCCCGATAATAAACAAGTAAGGTGCAATGGGATCTCCTTGACGATATCCTCTTTCAAGTCTAAAAAAAGATGACATATGCCCATTATTTACAACACAACTTTTAGAGTCATTACAAAACAGCTTAAACCACTTACAAACAGAATCACCAAAGTTGAAAGATTGTAAAGCTTCTTCCACAAAAGTCCATTCAATTTAGTCAAAGGCTTTTTCAAAGTCTATTAATAATAATAAGCCATATCTATTTTCATTCTCAAGTTGATTCATGATATCGTATAGTAGCCTGGTATTTTCTCCAGTAAATCTACCCTTCATAAATGCTTTTTGGGTATCACTGATTATTGAGTGAAGAACCTTTTTGATCCTGGCTGCAATGGCTCCCGAAGCAATCTTATAGTCAATATTTAAAAGTGATATAGGTCTCCAAGTTTTGAAAAATCTTCTGTCTTTTTCTTCCTTTGGTAGACATGTTATGACTCCTTGAGTCTGAAAATCTGAAAGTTTTCCTACAGTGTATCCGTAATTTATTGATCTGCAAAGGAATCCCCCAAGAGACTTCCAGAAGAATTTATAGAACTCTACAGTGAATCCATCCGAGCCAGGACTTTTTCCGTTTCCCATCCGTTTTAGAGACATACCGCATTCATTAATTGTAAGCAGACCCTCGCACGATTCTCTTTTCTCTTGACTGAGTTTAATATTGTGATTAAAAAATCTATTTCGGTTAAATAATCTATTTTGAGTTTCTTGAGTCTCCTCGTCATCAAGCTGAACAATTCTACTTTTGTACAATTCCATATAAAACTGTTTTTGGGCTTCTAAAATATCTATTTGATCAGATAAATTTGTTCCATCATCTAAAATAATTCCTTTATTGTCTTATTGACATAATTTCTTTTTTTCAAGATTTAAAAAGTACTTTGTGCTTTTTTCTCCAAATTCATACCATCTGGCTTTAGATCTTAAGATAACACCCTCTATGTATTTTTTCCTAGATTCCTCTAATGCTGCTTTTTTTTTCCTCTAAATTTTCTAGAGTTTCCCCGTCTATGTTACTCGACAGTTCCCCATAAATTTCTATTATTTCCTGTTCAATTTTCTTTATTTTTTCCCGTTTCTCTTTTGTTTTCTTAATAGAAAAACAAATAATTTCAGATCTTATTTTCATTTTCAATATTTCAAAGAACATTTGATCATTACAGGAAAGAGAAACACGAAGGGAGTCATCTTTATTTCCCCATAATATTCATTTACAGTGTCAGCTATACACTTTTTGACCAAATCAGTATACTCATTGTTCTTCAACAGTTGGGCATTAAATTTCCAATATCCTTTTCCCCTTGAACACGTTGAGAAAGCCACACTCAGAGCAATAGCTGAATGATCAGACTTATATCCAGGTAAGATAGACGCGTCAACTGTATTCATATGAATGTGTTTAGATACGAGAAAGTAATCTAATCTACTTAGTTTCAAGGGAGATTTTTGCCTCCAGGTATACATCTTTAAGTCTTGATTCGAATTTCGCCAGGGATCAATTAGTTCCAATTCGTTTTTCAGGTTTTGGATCACTGCTCTAGATTGTTGGTGTTTGTCATATAAAATATTATAAGTATCCAAGTCTAAGTCCTGAACAGTATTCCAGTCTCCGCACATTATAATTGATGAGTTCTCAAGAAATAAAATCTCCTCCTTTAACTTTCTAAAGAAGCTAGGATTATCATCATTATAACCATACAAATTCACGAGGGTTATTCTGTTGCCATTAGTTGTAATATCTAAAACAATAAACCTTCCTTGACTGTCACATCTTTCTCTATGAATTACAAATTCGAAAGTATTTCTAAAAAGTATTGCAACCCCAGCACTATTACAAGAACAGTGACTAAATATACATTTGTATCCCCACTCAGCTGCCCAATATATTTCATCGTTGTTTGTACTATGAGTTTCTTGCAAACATACTATAGATACATTCTTTTGTTTTACCCAGTGGAAAATGTCCCTTCGTTTAAAGACTGAACCTTGCAGGCCTCTAACATTCATAGATATAATTTTTATGTTATTATCCATGAGAACGGCAGAAATTTTACGTATACATGTTCTTGTACAGGAATTTATGAAGTAATTATCACCTTGAATTTATCATATGCATGGCTTTCACACCCACACTCACACACATACTCACACAGAATACAAACATCTATAATAAAAACATCCATGGTGTTGCAATACATGCTGTAGATTTGGCTGCAGTTAACATTGATACAGTGAACGATAGACAACAAGTGAAACAGCTCCATTTGTGATAACTCTTAATCGCCTTTGACAGATTTCCAGGAGCTAAAACAGTTTGGTGACAAAGGACTTTGTCTTACATACCGACGCTTCTGACAGTGGTCTTGGTGCAATTTTACTGCAGGAACATGATGGGAACTTATTCCCTGTTGCATCCGGTAGTAGAAAGTTACTCCCCGCTGAGCGTAATTATTCAGTTACCGAAAGGGAATGCCCAGCGATTATCTTTGGAATCTCTAAATTCTAGCGCTACCTGTATGGGCGAAAGTTTATTCTGGAAACTGACCACCAACCGCTTCCTTATTTGGCCCAAGCTAAATTGACGTGTGGTCGCTTAATGAGATGGTCATTATTTCTTCAACAAAATCAAATTCAACTGAGTTACATAAAAGGACGTGCCAATGTAGGATCAATTTGTCTGAGTAGATTAGTTGATTCTGAGGTGAAGAGGTCACTTCAGGACATGTAAACAATCACTTGAAATGAAGCTTCAAAATTCGGAGAGCAAAATCCCAGATTTTACTCTTAAAGAGGGGCCTGTGTAATGTGTCGAATTTTGAAGAAGTACTGGATCCTAAAGTTGAATTAACTGTGCATTAAAATTTTATCATAGTCAAGCCAGAAAAGTCTTGGAGAAAGGTCACTTTTATATTTCCCTTGTTTCATCTGTGAAATATAAAAGGGCCCACGTTTAAGCTTCAGTGGAATTGACCCAGTCATTGTAACGGTATCTTGGAAAAGTACATTAGAGCCACCGACCGTATCTGTTTGGAGGGAACCTTATGTCAAATAATTGATCTTCAAAGTAAAGCTAATTGCATGATATCCTAGGTTGTCAAAATCTGATGAAAGACATGATTATTTGGGAGAAATTTTAGGAACAGTTGCTTCCGATTGGTCTGTAAAAATTAATGCGTACACTTTAGAAGTAATCTGAAGTTAAGGTAGCGACTTGGCTCAGAATTCTTTAGTCCAATTTTGCTTGCGAGAAGTCGAATTTGAGACTGCGGTGGAGAACCTGAGAATAGAGTTTTCCCTCGTTGACAAGTAGAGAGGCCAGTGTGGAAAAGAAACAGCATTAAGGGAACAGCTTTCTATATTCCTCCCCGAGAAACCCAATGAGGACAGTCCAAGAAGGAAGTCTGCAAATAGAGAGTTCAGAATAGAAGGGTCAGAGGAAGAACCAAGCATACATGCTAGACGTGGAATACACAAAGTCAAGAGAGAACGACACCATGTGATGCAAGTCAGGCGTGGACATTGTACTCTTTTCAACACTCGTTATTATGATGAACGAATCCGTAAATTGAACACTGCTATTAAATTCCATTAATGTAAAACGGTTGGATTGTAATTGCAATTTTAGTTTATGTATTAATTAATTAAATTTATTTTATTTTTATTGTTTAAGGCGGTTCGTATTTGTTTATTTCTTCTCAATAGTCTTACTTGGTTCTCTGTCAATGTTCTATCTATCTATTCACACTGGGCAATAACATCGAGGGAGGTCATCCTCTAGATGACGATAGCCAAATCAGTTAACAGAGGGGCACACGCACACGTCTCCATGTCTCACGTCTCCCTCCCCCCCCCCTTTACAATAATGTACAATGGAATTCTTAATTATCTTCAAGGCGTTTTGTTCTGTCAGCGAGATTCGTCCAAAATATCGACACTGTGTCAAGAAATTCTTAATTACCTTCAGTGAGATTCGTTCTTACTTAGAAAATTGCCCAAAACATAGTCAATATATAGGGTGCTCATTAAGGATATTTTCAGTTTCTCCCACTTTCCATCAAAATTTTAATGTCTTATATAGGAAGCCTGCATGGTAGAGGGAGATACAACATGAATACAGATAAAAATGTTATACGTTGGCATCAGTGGTGGTTCCGAATACAAATATATATTTTGTTTTGACCTAAAATAGGTCCGGTATCAAACTTAAAATAGTATGTACATTTCACATACAGTCCAGTATTGGTAAAACTCCACTCAACATGCAATTACTAAATAAATAAACGCACATTAAAATGCATGGTGTACAATATATGTAGACAAAGTAATTTATTTACGAACGTCCTAGAAACTTTGTTGGAAACATAACTTGACATTGTTGAAGTTTTCATAGCGTGCTTGCTTTTTTAGATAGCCGCATTATTTGCCTTCTAACAGTAAGTACGTTTGTTGTTGTTTGAAACTTCATTGCAACTCGTCTAGCAGTCATGCAGAAATGGTTCCAGGTATTGATACGTATAGATACAGATCTGTAGGGACATACGGGGACTGCATAAATTTAATTATGAAAATGAATAAATTATAGACTGGTTTAGAGTCGGGGTAGTCAGCTCGATATTATTCTACAACGGCTTTACGTAACAATTCTAAACTATACGGGTATACACCGTTCAGATCGATGAAGCTCCTATGGAATACAAGTGATATTGCAACAATGTTCTTCTTGACTAAGTGTTATTTTCTGTGTATATCTTGTTTGCAATCACAGTTCCCTGTTGACTTGAATTCACCTAACGTATGAACATTGTGTCACCAGATCTCTGTTGGCTGTATATAGACACAAATATAGGCACTCGATTTTGGACAGTGAGGGAACCAGGTGTGTGTGTGTGTGTGTGTGTTGGAGCTCTGACAAAAAGTATGTCTACTGTCCGAGAAATAGTCGACCAGAAACATGGTTTTGTTCACATGTGAAAACGGTTAGAATCATTTGGGACTCTCCCAGCTCTTTCTGCGAGATAAATGTTTGCTCCGGATGTAAGACGATGCAGTATGCAGTACTTTGAAGACAAATGAATGTTTGGCAAAAGGAAACCCAATATATTCGGGCGACCTCTGTTTTTTGTACGATTAAATTGAGTGTAGAATTGACCAAGAGAAAACAAATAAACAAAACAGTTCGATGTTTCATAACTTCTCAATCAGTCCTCTTTCTTAAACAGTATAGCTGGGTACCACTAATACGTTTGCACCGTGATATACCGGAGCATTTCAGGATATACCGTAATTATATTAGAGTCCGACTATTTAATGCTTTGGGGCAAGGTCCTGACACTTTTTAGGCAAACATTTCCGTCTGTCAGTAGCTAAAGGTATCTTCCTCTGATTTATAGCAAAATGACACCATATAATATCCAGTATATTATGTGAAAGGAACAATTAATTATGTTGTGATAAAAGAAAATGATATATCTCGGCTCAAAAGAAAAGAGCATCACCCTACCCAATAGTCAGTACCTTACAGTAAATGAATTTGCTATGTGTATATAAATTGTTGTATGATCAAGCTTACACGATGCCTGACACCATGAGGAAAAAAATAACATTGTGCAGACTTTCGATAGCATGTTGACTACAATAGGAAGTCAGCAATGTACTAGTTACACTATTGATATTAAAGGCAGTGAAACTGAGAGTGGGATGCCAAGAACCGGGTAATATGTTTATCAGTTAAAGCCAGTAAACAAATCAGACATACAACAAACTAGAAAATATTTAGTGGACTTGAGAATGACGTAAACTTCAAACAGAAAACAACCACTGTCCTAAAAATGTTAAGATGATTCGCAGTACTAAAACATTAACACATAATAGTAAATAGCTAACAAATGATATTTTCTTTTAATTCGAAATTTTTCCAAATTAGAATTAGGCTGGAATATCGTTCGCAACATTCCATTTGGTCACGGCTTTATCATATGTGACACGTCTCAAACATGTGATTAAAAGATCATAGATATAATTATATTTTTAACAGTCAAAATTAATTTGTGACAATTTGCACAAGAAATGGTAATTTTTTATATAATTAATTTGTCGTGAGAAACGAAAACATGCTGTTGATCTAATTAAATTCATAACAAGATTACTCGGGCATTTCTGTACCTTTCTTACTGACGGAAATTACCGACGTACCGGTACACTGAAAAAGTACCATCGTCAATACCAACGGAAAATTACTGCAGTAAACCAGTATACCGGTAATCACGCGCACCTTTAGTAAACAGCTGTCGACGTACAATGGAGGTATGATCCACATGATTGACCTCAAAATTGTTGACAGAGCAGAGTGGGAACACCAATAGTGACCTCTTGTCTGCCATCATGATCCAATGCATAAAGACCTCATGTCCGTCATCATCATCCACTACATAAACAATCGCTAAATAGGGTGGCTCTCTTTCTCCGTCGTCGTCCTTCTGTTGAATCAAGTATGAATCTCGGTTACATTTTTGCTGGAACGATGACGTCACACGAACAAAAGCGTGCTCAACAAAACGGTCCACCAATGAATAAAGTGAAAAGTGCTCAAAGTGAGACCATTGCCAAAACAACAGCCCATGTCGACAAAAGGAAATTTTGGGAGCAGTCATAGTTCCGCCGGAAGTGGTCAGACTTTTAATTAAGGATCGCCAGGCTATCCCAAGTCGGCTGTCACGGTGCATTATTTGGCAAGTCACTAACAGTCGTTTCCTTGGGATGATATAGCCAATAATGTGTTGAAAGTTATGTTAAAAACCATCCAACAAAATATATGTGTGAATCAGTCTTTACTAAGTCACTCGGAATTGTTACGAGAGACCAACTGCCTTGAAAGACCATGATTCTAAGCAGAAGGGGTGGTCTTACACGATAAGTGCTACTACATATATATATATATATATATATATATATATATATATATATATATATATATATATATATACATATATATATATATATATATATATATATATATATATATATATATATATATATATATATATATATAGTGCAAAATAATTTACGAACAACAACTTACATCCACAAAGCAATCACTAATCTCAAAATGACAAAAACTGAGAGAAAATATCTGGAATAATAATAATAATAATACATGTGAATAATAATTCATGTAGAGAGAAAAGGAATATTTACTTGAGTAAGTAATATCGTAAGAACAGGGTACAGGTTATAAATTCCTGTGTGTCGGAAATTTTGATGAGACTGAAGATTAGAGTTTTCATTTAGGACAAATTCCCCATGAGTTCTTAGCTGCAATATTCATAATAGGGCCTTACGTGTACGTTCTACACCCATCCACCCGACGTTAGAATCAGTCGATAGCATCTCGCTGGACTCTTTGCCGAATGTCTAGTCAAGTTGTAGTAGTAGCCAAGTTTCGGGTTGATTTTGTTCGAGAGTGGCATCATGGGGGATCATTTTCACCAATTTTCTTGAATACATGTTTATAACTATATATGACAGAGGCAGATCACATTATTTACGACACTTTTTAAAAAGATTTGAGGATAATATTCCTTAAATGCTCTAGAAAGTTAGTATGATTCGAACTGCTTGACTTTTGCGAACTTATTCGAGGTATTCCGGATGCAAAAGTATTAAACTTGTTTTAAAACTGTGCTTTATTTTAGCATACATCTTGAGTTTTGGTCAGCCTCGTTTGCATATTTTGTTTATGCAAAAGATCTTTCTCAGGATTAATTTCACCTTGACTCTAAACTCTTTGTTCATGAATCCGTATATAAACGGATTCACAACACTATTTAGAAAATACGATCTCAGGAATACACTATAAGCGATTTTACTCGAGTAGTTCAAATTCTTGAAATCTAATAATTCTGGATAACAAACACGTATGATGACTAAGACCAAAAATGGCGTAAAGCTCGCCATAAATGCAATGGTAACCATTCTCATCATAATTGTATTTTTTCGTGTGGCATTATTGAAAACTTTAGAAAATCTTCTACTGAGAGGTCTTCCGCTTTCATCTCCCCTGTTAATAATAGATTCCCGAAACGAAGACTTTGACAGTAATCTTTTACTCGTGTTTGGTGTTTTCGGACCCTGCCCGTTTGCCGCGGACGTAGAAATTTCTTGCCGATTTCCTAAATCCGGAACTAGTTTAGCTTCATCAGAGCTCCTAAAACTTATTTTAGTCCTGGGTGAAATTTCAGACTCAGAAATTTCGCTTTCATTGAACTCCTTTTGACAGGATTTCCTTTTTGGTTTCTTTCCCACAAATGATTGAACCATCATGGCAATTGTCGGAGAAGACGGTTGCCGGCTTCTTGTTGCCATAGAGATTTTCCTCCCGATAAGAATATACAAAACAGACAAAATTACAAATATAACGATGAGAAGAGTCAAAAGTGTGATCGGAAATCCCAGTTGCCAAGCAATGCTATGCAAATATGAATCAGACACGAGGCACGTCTTGCAAGTAAATGTGCTAGTTTCTCCGAACTTTATATTAGTTGGTAAAGTAATATTGAAGGAATACGTTCCATAGTAAATGGCCGCCGGCCAAGCAAGAGCAGCGCCCAATAGTAATGACACGGCACAAACAATCTTCACGTACTGATGGGACAGGGTTAAATTTTTGAGAGGGCGATAAACTAAAAGAAATCGGTCAACTGCAATACCAATTAAGGTCAGTGTGGATGTGTTGTTGACCAAAAACGTGACAGAACGGGAAATCTTACAAAGAATATCATTGTCAAAACTAGCCGGCTTCATAAGAATAGCAGCTTCCACTGGCATGTTGAATGCACAATTTACCATGTCCATCATTGCCAGGAATAACACAAACAACCTCGTTTTCGTTTTCTTCCATCGAAAGCCGTAAATGTAGATGGCGAAACTATTTCCTATCAATCCGACAGTCATGTAAACAAAGGTCAATATCAATGGATAAATGTTGATCTGCAACATTTTGCTCTCCATTTGTTGACAAATCGGACCCGAATTTACAAGCATTTCTTGAGAACTTTCGTTCGTACCGTTTGCACTTCCCACTGAATTGACCAGCTGGTTCTCAGTAGTTGATAGAATTGTTACAGACGTCATGGTGAATTGGATTTTTCTCATCTTTTCTTTTCAGTGGCAATCTGTAAAGAAAAAAGGATCAATTTAGCTTACAACAAATATTCATAAATTTAAGTTAATGAAAATCTGGCATGTTTCCCATTACAATGCAGTATAAAAATGTTTCTATCTTGAGGACCGATTGAATCTGAACTTTTGATGATGTATCCTGATTGAAAATGTCATTTCATCCGTATATTCATGTGTGTGTGCGGCCCCCCCGGTCATTTGACTCTTCTGGAAAACTGCAGTTTATCTACACCTATTAGGAGTAGATGATGACAGTGTGTAGCACGTTTCACGAAGGTGTAAAGATGAAAACAATGGTTTCGGATCCTGGATGCAGTTTATCATTTTAGGTCGAGTATTTACTATTTAAATATTTTGTTGATAATATCTTTAGTTTCACAGATCTGCTAAGCTCAACTCATACGAGATATTTCAAAATGTCATGGATGATAGAAAATCGCAAGCGATCTTGTTTTTGTTTGTCCTTTAAACCGTTGTTCTTACTAGAACAAACACATATTCAAATAAGTCAGTGCTAAACTAGGCTTGACATTATAGTTGCTACTCTAACAAACACATATTCAGACACGTCAGTGTTGTATTATGCCTGACACTATAGTTTTTGCTCGAACAAACACAAATTCAGAGAAGTCAGTGCTAAACTAGGCCAGACACTATAGTTGCTACTCTAGCAAACACATATTCAGACAAGGCAGTGCTATACTATATCCGACACTATAGTTGCTACTTGAAGAAACACATATTCAAATAAGTCAGTGCTAAATTATGCCTTACGCTATAGTTGCTACTCGAACAAACACATATTCAGACACATCAGTACTAAACTATGCCTGAGACTATAGTTACTACTCAAACAAACACATATTCAGACAAGTCAGTGCTAAACTATGCCTGACACTGTAGTTGCTACTCAAACACATATTCAGACAAGTTAGTGACAAACTATGCCTCACACTACAGTTGCTACTCGAACAGGCACATATTCAGAGAAGTAAATGCTAAACTGTGCCTGACATCGTAGATGCTACTCGAATAAACACATATTCAGACACGTCATTGCTATATACTATGCCTGACACTATAGTTGCTACTCGAATAAACACATATTCAGACAGGTCAGTGCTAAACTATGCCTGACACTATAGTTGCTACTCAATCAGAGATTAAGAAATGTTAGTGTTAATCTAGGCCTGACAATGTGGTTGCAACTCAAAAAAAACCCCACAGAATCAGACAAATCACTGCTAAACTAGGTTGAATTCTCTAGTTGGGTTGTACTTAACATCCTTTAGCATGACAGTGCAAGTTTACTTCTTTCAAAATTTCCTCGCAATCACCTCGCGTGCATGTTGGATATGTAAATGTGTTTAGGGCGCTAAAATGCGACAAGCCCTCTTTTCTGGAGTGTCTGCATTTTAGGATCGTATTATAGCTCTTTTCCCCCTTTGATTAGTTGCAAGGAACCGGTAACCAGTATTTGCTCACCGATTCGTTCATTATTCATTCATTCTATTGACAGCAATTCTGTGAACAATATTAACCTTCCCTTTTATCCCGAGTTACGCGTACAGTTATTATTCTACAAGCACATGCACTCAGTGTACGTCAACAATGTCGTTTGGGTTTGTGCTTTAGACGAAAAAGAGAATTGCAACTGTAAATCCCAATTTAATATAAAGGTACAAGAAACGTCACTCCAAATGTAGGACATGTCACCTTGTTTTTGATACAGTGTAACATTCTTGTGATCGCATTCCCCAAAACTCTTGAAAAGCATAACATAATCAAACAGAAATATGAAACTTATTTGAAACAAAATTTACAAGTGTGATTTAATGTATCTAGTCTTACTTTCCCCAAATAGGCCGTTTTGATACCCTTAAAGTAAAAATTTAGGTCAATATTGGTTCATTCACTCCTAGCTTGATACGGATCTCAATAACGTAGAATTTGCCAAAGATTGATATGAGCTCGTTATTGTTATTATCATTGGTGCGTGTGGGTTGCTTCTTTTATATTATTTTACTTATTTTTGTTCTTTATTTATTTTCGTTTATTCCTTTGTTTACTACTTAAATGTTTGCCACGTTACAAGTATAAATACGAATTGCTTGGGATTGACATTCTATACAGTAATAACAGTAAGTTGTAGAAAATAATGGCGTGCATATTTTATATTGACTCTTCCGAAATGTAGCTGTCGTTCACATTGTATATCCCAGTCTATAAACAGTGCCTTTAACTGTTTTGAGACAGACGGAATCATAACGAAAATGTGGAAATGCCAAACCACATGTTAAATCTAATCATTAATAAGTCGCAAGATATCTCGATCTTTGGTCTGACACTTTCGTTAACACTCATTCAACGTGGACTCCAACAAATCGATCGTAAGCCCTGCTAGTGTCTCACAGGTGACATTTGCCTTAAAATCTTTGACTATGTACATGTATAATGTCGTTAGAAATTTGTATCCTAGTCAATTTGATTGTAGATCGAGTGTAGACAGACATATCCTTCAGTTTTGCATAGACCTTCAACGAATAGAAATGGAGAACAAGTAAAAAAACATGTCGGTCAGTCACGGTAGGTGTTCGTCATTAACAATAGGCATTTGTCACTAAATGTAGGAACTGATCAGAGATAATAGGTGTCCAAGTTCGAAAGACAGTAGCACAATCTTCTAAATACAGAATCGAAAATACCGTTGTACTTTCCACTCTCTAAAGATAGTAAAAAGACATCGCTTCTAAATACAGAATTGCAATTGCCATCAACACTTTATGCAAGAGAGTGACATTTAGCAAACTTCATAATTATTTAACTGGATATTGTCAAACTACGCGTTAGTCAGCCAGCATAGTTGATAGTCAATAGTTCTGGTCACTTACATCTTGTGCTGGTCATTCAGAATATGTGCAGTGCGATAAGAATAGGTTGTGACAGTCAGAGAAGGCGATGATCAGTTAAAGTAGGTATTAGTCGGTTAGAATAGATGTTGATGAGTCACAGTAGGTGTTAATTAAATCAGTGCTGGTCAGTCCAAATATGTGTTGATCAGACTATGATGGTTATTAGTCAGTCAGGATAAGCGATGGTCAGTTAGAATATGTTTTGGTCAGTCAGTGTAGTGGATGGTCACGCTTAATAGGCGCTGATCAATCAAAATACGTAACGGTCTGTCAAAATTATGTTTTATTCAGAATAATGAATGGTCATTCAGAATAGTTGTTGGTTAGGCAGAATGGGTATTGTCAGTCAGAAAAGGTGCTGGTCAGCCAAACTTGGGCTGGTCAGTAAAAGTAGGTATTGGTTAATTAGGGCGAGTCAATTTCAATTATTAGTTGTGTTCTTTCTCTCGATGACTACAACACTGAGTCATGCGGCACATAAAATTCACACTTTATAACTTGTAATAATGTTGTTTTAACTTCTCCATGTACTGACAATAAACTATTCATGAACTCATGTGAGTTTCTTTTCTGTCAGAAAACGTACGTTTGTCCCCATACTACATCGGTCCTTCTAGCATGGAAATAATAATAAGTCGTTTATTACATTTATTTATTTTATCAGTGCTGATGTTAAATAGAAACACAGAATATTTTGTCCCTATCTAATGGAAGAAAAAAGAGTAAGTTGAGTACTGAACTGTTTGATAGCTTTCCAGCCTACAACAATCGTCGCATGATTATTTTGTAAATGAGAAAGTTGGGAGTGCATTTAGCATAAGCTGCATACCAGCTATACATCCGTACCGCTTTTATTTCATTCCTAGATTTAAAATCTTGTAATCTTTGCATTTGCATTAGGTTAAATGGTTCTCGAATATGCAAAAGTCTGGATATTGTCAATAACCCGGTAATAAAAAAAAACAACATTTCTTTCTCAGGTGCAATTTCCGAGCTACTGAACTAAGATGATAAAACCGAGTAAATTGTCTTGCTCTCTCATATCGCAAATTGAAATGTCAGTGCCATATATAACAGAATCGGTTGTACTTTAAAGTTAAATGATCGAAAATTAATGAAGTTCAAGGGAATCAAATCGACCACTCAGATCTTCTTTCTCTTCTCTGCGCATGCCCTGACAAAACCCATCTTTGTTCATTGTCTCTGTGCGTTTCTTTTTCTTTCACAGACTCAGCCTTTCCCTAAACTGCCTCCCTGAACCTCAGAGTACTCAAGCCGTGCTGTTTTATTCTTTTATTCAAGATGTTATACAAAGAACTCGAATAAAATGTAGCATCATTTATCATGCACTAGTTTATGATATTATGAATCACTTTAATTTGATTCAAGGTCGAATAGACCAAACGAAGTTTCTTCGATCTATTTTAGAAATATTCTTATCCACAACGCCAATCATTCGTCTGGTCAAATGACATATCGCCACTTGTCAATCATGCTGAGCCATTAACCAATCAGCGAACGTAAATTAGACACACCTCAAGGCATTGCTTTCGTCTGCCATTTTCCTCCAACAAGCTGCCTGTGGCAATAATGAATTGATTATGATAAGTATTTACAAATTTTGCAATGATTTGTTTATTAAGGGTGAAAATAAGCCAGTGGGAGCCATGTAATTCTGACAGACGATATCCAGATCGTCTAAATAGAGGAGGTAGATTTATTCCTTTCCAGAAACATAGACAAAACTTTGATGGATAAAGACTATTTTTGGTCGCGTGTACGATCAGCTGAATATGGAAATAATTGACGACAATAACAACATGTTTCTTTGCGTAAAAGTATGTAGAAAAGCATGTCCTGTTAATGGTTTGAACAAAAAACAAGAAATTGAAATTGAAAATATATACATAAATAAACGTTTCTAGAATATGAGTGGAGAACCCCCTAAATTTCGGGCTTTGATGTATATTATTTTCTTGTATAGGATGTAGTGAACCCCAGACTGCATTATTGAAAGTTTGAAAATTTTGACTTTAATGTTGGCTTGTCTTAAAAATAATGATTTATCGTTCCGATCTTTCAGACACTTGAGTGACTCTACTTTCTCGTTGGTCTGAAAGAGGGGTGGGGATACAAAAATGTTGTAATAATAAAGAAATACAAAAACAATGGTTTCAGATATTATCGTCCGATATATTAAGCATGTATTTACATGTTTTCATCAAAAGACATCATTGATCAAAATTCCATCTGACGAACAGTAGAACTTTAACATTATTATAGGC
Source organism: Megalonaias nervosa (assembly GCA_016617855.1). Lineage (NCBI taxonomy): Eukaryota > Metazoa > Mollusca > Bivalvia > Unionida > Unionidae > Megalonaias > Megalonaias nervosa. The sequence goes on along the minus strand of JAECUM010009372.1, from coordinate 25,838 downwards.
AACAGTATACTTCTAACAGTAATTATTTAGGATTTTGTTATTAATTTTTAATTCGTTTACTTCCAAGGCAGCATAAACATAAACCAGATAGCATTAATAAGGATAAGATTATATACTAAATACATTGGCATGTTTGAGAGCGAATTTCATTTTGCATTAATAATTTCTCCAACAAATTTAAAATTGATTTTATTACTTACTGAAATAAAACACTTAGGCTATTACTATACGAACTTGAACTACAAATATAAATATTGTCTACTGCAGTATAATTTATGCAACTCCGTAAATTTACATTTTTAGGAATAATACAAATCATTTTTAATAAATATATCACTTAAACTGAAACATATTTACTTGCCCAATACTGCTTGTTTGTCGGAGGTGTGCAGGTGGTCATGTTACCTGATTCAGTAGGCGGAGCGATCTATCATCTCGCGTAAGGTCAATTCTTTTTCTTTAATGCCATTTTCAGCGCATAATAGGCTATAAATAGTGACCAGAACTCACGTAGGATGAACATAGGTAAACCCCGGTAAGAACCACCAACCTACGGAGGCTACTGCCAAGCTTATTTACATATCCACCGATGGCTGCGATAGGAAAAGGCAAGCGCGTTAGACCACTCAGACACCCTGACCCCCACAATTTCAGTATGAACTTCAAAGTGTGTGGTACAATGTAACTGTTTCATTAACAACCCGTATAATAAGGAATCCTTGTGGCTGAGTCTCCGATTATTTGTTTCATTTCTCTGAAGGCAAGATGTTGTGATCAAATTTAAAAGCATATAATTTCTGCTTCCTGAGTACATTCAGTATGTACAACATTCATGGCACTGGTGTTTAGGATTAGCATGCGTATTAATACCGAATTTCGTTCCCAAATTGTAAAGCAGAAACGGAAACCAGTCAAAGTCTGTTCAAGATGCTGTAAGATTTGTAATAATCGTGATCTGAATCGAACTCTTTTTGTTTATAATAGATTAGAAGACGCGGGTCTAATAGACGTACAAGTAAAAACAGTTTTGATGCTTATACTCTGTCAGAGTAATCTTGCCATATGAACTTTAAGGGGAATGTTTCATTACGTCCCAGTCCACGTGGACGATGAGTATTGTTGTGCAGTCTTCATGAGTACCAGTGTGGGTAAGATATTTGTATCATATCAATTATGTACGGAGCATTCCCAAAGCTATATGATTTTTTTTCCGGTGGACTTGGCTTTTATGAATATGAAAATTAAAATGGTATTTGACGTGTAAGGGGGAAGGGTCGTGCATAAACTATAGTACAAGTCACAAGGGTCATGTATGAACATTTAATCATTAAATTTAATATAAATTGTTTGTTTCTTTTTAATTTTAACACTAATTTTCTTTAACAAAACTCTAATCAATCCTGCTTATTGAATGTTCTGCACCTTAACTGTCATCAAGAAACTTCCAGATGAAAATTATCGATCTCTATGGTCTTTCACAATGGTGGCTATAGGCTAAACATAGGTCCAGAAAAGGGCACTTCGAGTAGAAACGTCACTATATAGGGTAGTACGAATTTGTTTATCAATATGCGTAACTTTCATTGTGACATCTCTGCGAGTGACACTGAATCAGCATTGTGCTGGGTCACACCTTTAGGTTCATTTTGTTCAAAAATGTCTACGTACCTTTACCATTAATTTTGCTTAACTTTTAACATTAATTTTGCTGTATGTACTTCACGGGGCATCTAAAAAATTTACCTTCCAAAAGAAGGTGGACGGATAAGAATCCAAATGAAGTGAATACTTGCCACTTAAAGGTATGTAGAATCAAATTCTAAAAAATGACATTCATTACTGGAACAGTCTGCGTTGAATGCGTACATGACCTGTGTGACTTTTACTATAAATATTTACAGCTTTGGTAGCGAACATTCCCCCTTGTTGTTCGTACTCTGGTTTTACAAGGATTGATATCGGTACCCGATAAGTCTTCTTCAGCCATGGCGCTTGCTGATGATAAACAATTACTCCCTTTTTCATCTTTTAGTACAGAATAAGTCGTGGAACACCCTTACAAGCACACCTCTGGTTTACTTTAATATTAGAATAATTACCTCAATGATTTCTTTAACCATCTTGCTTTCGTATTAGCATCTTGTTGTGAAGACGATAAACACCAGAATCCACTGTTTCGACACATTTCGATTAGTCTATTGACTAATGTTGAATTGCATGAGGCGCCGTAGGGGACAAAAGCTGGTCCAATCTGAACGTTGCCGTTGAAATTTTAATGTCATATGTCCAGAATTCCAATTCCACGTGTCGTATCAAAAATGTTCGTCCTTAAAGTTCCATTTTCTAGGTCGAGATTTTAGATTGTCTCTGTTGAATTAAACAGTAGTGGTTGAAAGTTATATTTTCTATGTCGAGGTTTTAGATTGTGTCGTTTGAATTACAAGGATGTGGTTGAAATTTCAATGTCATAGGTCGATTATTACTAATTTACGTATTGGTCATAAAGTTTAAGTTGAAAGTTCCATTTCATATGGTGAGTATTTAGATTTCGTCTGTTGAATTAGACAGCGCTGGTTGAAAATTTGATGTCCATTGTCGAGTTTTTAGATTGTATCTTCTGAATTACATGGCGGTTGTTGAAATTTTAATGTTATATGTCGAGAGTTTCAATTTAACATGTTGAATCACATTGATTGTGCTGAAAGTTTCATTTCGTATGTTGAGTTTTTAGACTGTACCTGTTGAATTACGCAGCGGTGGTTGGACATTTTATCATGCTTGTCAGAATTGTTATTTTTACATGTTGAAATGATGTGTTGGTGTTAATAGTAAAATTACACAATGTCCACTTTAACAATTAAAAATAATATCGAGTATTAAGATATATAATTCGTGTACTCAGTTATGAGGCGCAATTACATTTCATGCATTTACAATTTGAAAGTTAACATTCACAGGTCGAGAATTACTAGGAATTTTTTCACTAGAGGTGACTCTCGTGAACGGACCGAGTTATTTTTAAAGAAGGAGGCAGTTTCTCGTTGCTGTAAAATTCAACAGAAATGAAATCTAAATACTCGCCATATGAAATGGAACTTTCGTCACAAACAGTTACATATAACGTGTGAACTAAGGATGCTCGACATATGATATTGAAATTTCAACCACCGCTGTGTAATTCAAAATATACACTGTAAAACGTTGACTTAGGAAATAGAACTTTAAACCACCAGTGTATAATTCGATGTATAAAATCTAAAATCTCGATCTTGAAAATGAAACTATATGCAATTTGATCCAACACGTGATATTGGATTTCTCGACATACAACATCGAAATTTCAACTGCAACTTTCTCATTAGACCAGTTTTTGTCCGCTATGGCGCCTCATAGAATTGGAGACGTATATCGGACATTTTACCATGTAAAACTGCTTTTAAAAGTTGTACGCTTGGCGCACTAAATGAATTGTTGCAGGCAAAATGTCCGTTTGGGCCAAGTTACAAAAGCTTTTTCTAGATGGCAAAAAGCGACAGCTAAATCATGAGTTGAAATGCCAGTTATACGTGTTGTTTTTTGGGTTTTTTGGTTTTGGTTTTTTTTGTAGCCAATAAAGTGTTGACCGCATATTTTAAATCTAATAATCTAATGAGATCAACTTTTACTTATTAGATTAAGTTTGGAATTTGGTGTACACAGTGTACATAATATTTCCGAAAAATATAAACCAGTCCATGGGTATTAGTTATCCTTCAATATGTTAGTGGTATTTTCCTAGTTAGTGCTGGAATTAAAGTTTAATTTTTAGACGGTGGGTCGAAAAGATAAAATGCATTCTTTTAAAAGAGTTTTAATCAAAAGCAGTTTGTAAAATCTAAATGGAAAATTCTATACAGTGAGGTAATTTTTATCAGCAATCTATGTAGAGTAGACCGCGGAGATTTACGCTCGTAGCGGATGGTTTCACTTAACATCCGCCAGGTTTCGTCTCCAGGCTTGTTTCAAGCCTTACATCAGCTGCGTACGGATATGTTTGTGTTGGTTGTCGTTGGTTATAGTCACTGAAACCGAGTGATCGCGTTTATCCATTTTGCATTTTTTTCCCTGCTAGATTACAGTATGTTCCAGTATTGGTGGTAAATGCTAGGAGTTGTTTTCTCAGATTATGTCACAACACAAAAATGACATAGATGACAAGAGCTGAATGCCAATTTTTAATAGAGACCACACATGTATGTTTTATTATCGCATACGTCTGATCACATACCTTGATAACAAGGTTAGAAAAACTATTTCTTAGTGTAATAAATAAAAACCATAATTAGAGAAGAGACGGTAAAAGCCTGACTCAGACCAATAGTTAATATTCTTGTCCCGCTTCCAAAAGATAGTTCATGTCGCTTCCGTGTTAGAGTCAATACCACCACAACACTGCACACAAAGACATAGGATTGACAAAAAAAGGAATATCCCCTTTTTATTCGGATATACCTTTCTACAAAGACAAGCACACAGATGTAATACATACAGAATACAGGATAAATAGATAGATAGATTTCAACTGCAGCAATATTTTTGAATATGTTTTCTCAATATCTTATGTATACAGTCATAAGAGAATGGCACATAACATTTGCAACGGATTTCTGCTTAGCACTCTTTCAAACGGCAGAGGGATGGTGTTGAGAGATGAGAAGAGCATGTAAAAATAACGCCATATCGCAATGTATGTATGTACGTACGTACGTACGTATGTATGTATGTATTAGCGATTAAGGGGACCTCAGCACAGGAATAGCCGCATGGTGCCAACCAAAGTAAGGTTATAAAACCTTTGCAATGAAGAAGTGCAACAAATATTTAAGAGATAAATCATTCCATATAAATGTAAGATACAAGATAAACACAAAGGTACAAATTATGCAACAGGTGAAAATGATGGAACATTGCTAGTTTGCACTTTCGTAATTCTGTTTAATATGATGACAGAAGAAAACTTAATGAAACTAACTCGCATCTTATCTTTTTTATTCCTCAGATTGTGCAAACGTTTCGAGGCATGTTTTAAATCCCTATATTTGGAGCTTTTCCAGATTAAATACGATTGTGTAACTCGTATCGTTCAATGTACTGATAGATTGTTATAGGAACATTGCTCAAAACTAAAGAGAAACACTGACAGAAATAAACTGTAACTTGCGAAATATTTCTGTCACTATATAAAATTTTGTACCTAGACAGACTGTATAAAACATTAAAATTAAAGGTTGTAGAGGATAAAGACAAAAACAGATAATCTACCGTTAAATCTAGATAATAAGTCTATGTATTAATAACAAACCTCATGACGCTTGAATGCATTTTTTTTTAATACTTGACTATAAATGGTTAACAAATATCACGTTCCTGACGAATGTTTGGATGTTATTAAAATCATGATTTCCTACATAAAGTGAAACTAATACCCCAATAAAATTTCGTGTTCTGCTGACTTTTGGAATTATCGGCCCATATATGTATAGTAGTCTATCAGATCAAGCGACTCATATTTGGTTTGGGAGATTTACGATCAGTAATGATATGTTCCTAAATGACGTTTTCCGCTTTCGTAAATATTTAGGCTGCAATTTGATTGGTGAATCAAAATACCAAGAGACAAATACCTTGTATCGGCGTTCATCAGACCAACTTACTATAAGATCTCGTGTCTTTAATCAGATTGCGATATTACCTCACACGAAGAAAGTTTAACACTATATTGCACACATCTAGCAAAACAAAATGACGATTCTAAAAGCAATGTTAAAGTTCTTTGACCTTTCTTCAACGAGGCTAACCACTAGGTGTGATCCGGTATAAATTGGATTGAATGTCGCGCTCCATGATGTCAAAGTTATAGCGCCGTCTCTTGGAGGAAAAAAAAAATCACTGAACTACTCCTTGTATTGGAAAAAAAATAGACCGGATGTCCTCTTTTCTTGGCCCAATTTAGTACCGCTCTGCCAATGTAAGAGACCCTAGAGATCGATGCTTTTCGTCTGAAAGTTTTGTGATGACAACAAAGGTGCAGATTACTCAGCAATCACATGCATAAATAACTACGTTGACGTATAATTTACACAATACCTAAAGATCCGAGTACGCATTATATTTTTTATGGGATTATTATCCATATTTTACGGCAATACGTAAGCTTCATTGTAGATATGATCTCGTCACTTTTGGAAAACATACTTAGTCTGTCCGTATCTGCTCTTTAGTTTTGGAAAACAGACGTAGTTTGTTCAATCTATCTAGAATAGAGCTGCACTCACAAAGATATAGCAACACAAAAAGTTGCATAACTCGGCATGTAAAAACACTTCATAAACTCACATGAACACAGAACTTAAAGCGAATTCATTGAGGTTTTATCTACAGGTCTCTCTGACCTATAATTACTACGAAACTAATACACACATTAAGATGCATTCACATATTATGGTGTCTAAACGCAGATCCTTGTGATAAAGGCTATAGCTTGCATTTTCTCTGCACGAAATAACCAGTAATGTGTTGAAAATGTAATAAAATAGCAAATCAACCAACTAAACGCAAAACTTAATGCATGTGTGACGGACAGAATAACGGACGAAATAGGGTAACGTTATGTTCTTGACATTCATGGTGGGACACAAAAATACATCTGAGCTCCGGTTGTTTATGGTCATTCGACGAACGTTAAGAGTTGTATAGACAGATCTGGAGTAGGGTGTGTGTGTGTGTGTGTGGGTGGGTGGGCGTGTCTCTTGGTGCGGACAATAGATTTAACTAATAGATCATTGCTTGGAGAGATAGAAATAGTGACTAAAGACAGACAGAAAATAGATAAATACTTGTAAACTAAAACATAACGTTTTTTGGTTTCCTTTAATTCCTATACCGGCGCTAGTTACAGTCACTTGCCACAGTTATAAACTAATATTTTTATTTAAATCTATTGTAACTATCGGTTCAAGACTGATCTTATTTCCGTGCCCTTATGTTTTAATCAACAGAGTTTAATTTTTAAAAGTTTAATTTGTAACAACTGTGCTCCTGGTAACGGATCCCTTCCTGGGACCATCGGAGAGTCTTTACACGTATGTGCTCCCCCCCCCCTCCAACGTATAACATATATAGTGTCGTTGATCTTCACTACGAGAGAGAGAGAGAGAGAGAGAGAGAGAGAGAGAGAGTACCTTCTCTTTGTTGTAGACAGTCCTTCGCAATAGATTCAAAAAAGAAAGATGTTAACTTGTTATGAAAGTAAACATGTTTCAACACAGTCCTTGTACATCGCAGAATGTTAACCTATTAATTTCTGCAATGTGTATTCAGTCACTGACAGAAAAGGCCTTACGCTACTTTGTTCAGATGTTACCTGATACGGAGTCCTATTGCTGCGAAGAATGTACACAGGGTAGCACTTTTTTAAGCAAGTGTTATTCAACGAGCGTTACGCTTGTCAGTGCGAGTGGGGAATTTATCCAGCGACACCTGAGAATATGCAACAAACAGGCTGAACCGCGGAGTTTTATTTGTCATACTGTACCCTCTGCATGAAATCTGCAACATTGACGCTGCTTGTAAATAAGGGGTGACTGCCAATGAAGGAACCGGAGGGAAATAATATTGGCACAATGGGCAACATATTCAATTTGTGTGTGTGTGTGTGTGTGTGTGTGTGAGAGAGAGAGAGAGAGAGAGAGAGAGAGACAGAGAGACAGAAAGACAAAGAGAATGCGACTGTCAAGCGCTTTCTTGAGATGATTAGTTTTTCAGTACCCGTTGAGCTGAATTTGGTGGCTGGGTAGGGTTTTGGGGAAGGGGGATGGTGACGTGAAGGGAGAGGCTGTAGCATTGTGGATTAGTTTGTATTGGATCACATTAAGAATCATAGCTGTCGTGTATCAGAATGTTCAAACGGATACCTTTTCTCTGAGTATTAAAATATTGTACGGGTCTACTTTTATCTCTACCTTTGATTGTCAATCTTTACCTTAGAGGAGCTGCTAGGCGGAAAGTTTCTAGTAGCAATTTTGTAAGCCCTATCAGCAATGGAAATGAACTTTTATTTACCGTATATATCCAGCCTGGATGTGATTGTCCCATACTTCCTATTTAAATAATTATGACTGTCAGAACAGGCTTTTGCCTAGTTGTGGATGTCCTAGACGAACTATTTGCCTCTTGGTGGCTTTCCCAAACGGTCTATTTGCTTCTTGGTGACTGTCACAGACGGTATATTTGCCATATGGTGTCTGTCCCAAATGGTCTATTTGCCTCTTGGTGACTGTCCCAAACGGTCTGTTTGCCTCTTGGTGACTGTCCCAAACGGTCTATTTGCCTAATTTAGATTACATTCCAAGAGAGGTCCCTAAACATATAAGATGTACTACGGCTAGAATTGAGATTAGGTTACTTCTTTCCGTCCCTTTTGTAATAGTAACATTTTAAGGGCTTCATGTCGTAGTTTTCACCCATACCTGAGCTAACGAAAAGGAAAGTCATCGTGGAAAGCAAGCACAATCATATCTTGTAGCATTTGCAGTTTCTCTTAAAAAAGATCTAATAATAATAATAATAATAATAATAATAATAATAATAATAATAAATAAATAAATAAATAAATAAATAAATAAATAAAATTTGATTTTTATTTTATATACCCGTATCCAGGTAGTGTGAACATGGGTCCAGGGGTCGGTGGTGAAGGGATGCGGGGAGTAGTCAAAGACAAAAACGTCAAGCAATTCAATAAAGTTTTATAACTCCTTGCTTAATTCAATACGATGATGTCAATTTTTCCACATTGTGCAATGAAACCTTTGAATGTACTTTGAGTATAGTTATATACTCCAATACGTCTCTAGTACCTGTATTTTGAGTATAGTCAAATACTCCAATGCATCTCTAGTGCCTGTATTTTGAGTATAGTCAAATACTCCAATGCATCTCTAGTGCCTGTATTTTGAGTACAGTCAAATACTCTAGTGCATCTCTAGTGCCTGTATTTTGAGTATAGTCAAATACTCCAATGCATCTCTAGTGCCTGTATTTTGAGTATAGTCAAATACTCCAATACGTCTCTAGTGCCTGTATTTTGAGTATAATCATATACTCCAATACGTCTCTAGTGCCTGTATTTTGAGTATAGTCAAATACTCCAATGCATCTCTAGTGCCTGTATTTTGAGTATAGTCAAATACTCCAATACGTCTCTAGTGACTGTATTTTGTGTATAGTCATATACTCCAATATGTCTCTAGTGCCTTATTTTGAGTATAGTCAAATACTCCAATGCATCTCTAGTGCGTCTAATTTTAATAGTTTTGTAGCACTGATCCCCAGCCTATACAATTAGCGGTAGATATATCAAGTGAACACGGTGATTATGTCAATATAGTGTTTCGGCTTCATACAAATTCAACAGACCGAAGAATGACTCAGCTTTACCCGTGTCTTGTGCAGATATATTTAAAAGTGTATGCAGAAATCCAGCAGATTTGTAGCTTTGATATATGCATGAATTTCAAAGGAACATAGTATTATACTAGTTTCCTTGATCTTTCTCGTGTGTTTTGGTTTTTTCATATCATGTTTGCGTCAATTTCAATGCGAAACCATCAGTATATATATATATATATATATATATATATATATATATATATATATATATATATATATATATATATATATACAGAGAGAGAGAGAGAGAGAGAGAGAGAGATATTGGTCTGTGTCCTTATCTATCTCTCTATCTATCTATCTATCTGTCTGTCTGTCTGTCTATCTAGCTAATGTGTGCAAAATATAGAGTCGTGACGTCACAATTGACGTTACGTATCATAGCCCATCTCAGAGTATAATTTGTCCGGATCTCTGGACAGTTCATTCTTATAATTGTCTTAATGTGAAATTATATATTTGTCACGCAAACTCAGAAGTGACTGTGAATTACAAGAGCGTTAATTGCTGGGTTGTCGAGCGAGCGTGTCTGCTAAGCACGAAAAGGTACCAACGGCTATGTCCCATCTTTATTTATAGATATACGCATGGTCGAAGGGAGAGGGGTTGGTGAGATTGTTGCCTTAAACCGAAATTCAGTTGTGAACGATATAAAAATGTGCTTACCTGTATGATAATATTCTGTCCCATATTTATGACTAGATAGTAACTATGCAGAGCAAAACTCATAAGCATCTCGACACAAAAGGGTGTGATTAGTATTTGATATCACGAGAAAATTAACAAATATATTTTTGATGCTTTTGGGTATGTTTAATAACGGTCAGATTAAATAGACAGGTAGAATGGTCCATTGGTGTCACGGATACACCAATAAGTAGTGCATATACTTGCTCATAAGACGAGTCCGACTGCAAACTGCACAGAACCAGATCTACCGTCGCATAATGAACCGGCAGATCTGAGTCTTTGCAATTTATTAGGAGTAATTAATTAATTAATTAGGAGTAATAAGAAGAATAAAGAAAATAGATCATGATCTGCAGGTGAATTATGCGACGGCAGACCAGGATCTTTGTTGTTTGCAGCTTGCCTCGACTTATAATCGAGTACGAACGGTAGTGTATCCCATTAGCATTATAAGTTGGATTCAGCTCTGTTTCAGATTCGATAACTTGATTTGGTCGAGCATGTGTCATTATTAACGAAAGGACTAATTAATCTTTTAAAATATTTGTGACTGGTTATTGTCGAAATTCAGTTCTGTTTCAGATTCGATAACTTGATTTGGTCGAGCATGTGTCATTATTAACGAAAGGACTAATTAATCTTTTAAAATATTTGTGACTGGTTATTGTCGAAATTCAGTTCTGTTCCTTTCTTAGATGACTTGGGGGGTTGGGGGGTTGCTTTTTGTATCAATTATCGTCGAATCCAGTATTATAAAAAAGTTCATCATGGCATCAATGCCGCAAGAAACCTGATGTTGATACATGGATAAAGACCTATTCATACACCCTGTCCAGCCGTAATGCATACGCAGTCTTGTACAGTAATTTTTGTTCTTTCCACACTTACAGCAAATACATGAACACATTAGTAAATACTTATCCCACTACTGTCCATTTCTAAACTACTCCAAAAATATCCGGACCCTTCATATTCTTTCTAAAACAAAAATACCCTCGAGACCCTGGATCACCTTCTAACTTCTTGATTGTAAAACTAATATTATTGGATCATTCATGCTATGATGATAATTAATGAGTGACGTTGATATTGACACACCGTAGCGAACACAAAATAAAAAAAAAATATTGTCAAATCATCAATAAAATCACAATGGTATATTATTACAAATTTGATATATCTTTGAGACATGTTGCGAAAATCTCCTGAGTTTCACATTAAATGAGTAATCACGCTAACGAAAGATAATGTTAGTTTGTCTCCAAGTTTGGATAAGATAAAACGGACAAACTAAATGTCCTACAGCAAAACATTGGAAATGATATAAATCTTGATATATCATTTTCAATAATCAAATGGACGTCCTGCAATGTTTCAGAAAAATGCAGAATTTTAGATTACATTCAAAGATGAAAAAATTAAAATAAAGATCAAAGCTTCGAAATTAAGATATTCAAAATAGTGCAGAATAGACAACGAATAAATTACTTGTTTTTGTGGATAAATATGCAAATTTGTATAAAGCTAAATTTGCAGAACATCTTGAAATTTTAGCGTGTTCACAATGGTAATTTACAACGATTCAATCAAAACAAAGATATCAGTTAGATTAAAAACAAGCTATGCTATTGATTCACTGTATAACGTAATTCTTTATTATCCACAGCAGAGTGCAACCGAAATTAGAAATCAATACGTTTGAAAGGATTAGAAATACGTCATAAATTACTGAAAATTCAAGTCATGATGTGGGTGGAAGGCCTGTTGCTTTGTTGATGACGACACACCAAAGGACAATTTATCAAATGTACATTATTCTCTAAATGTTTATATACCGTTTGAAAAGGCACAGGTCTGAGACTTTGCATAGCAAGACAAACAAAGATAATTAAGACATCTTTCGCACGATCCTTGACTCTCTTTGCTGAATAGTTACATGATAGATCTACCTACATATTACACATATAAGCTACACAAAGATTTCGCCACACACGAGTTTACATTTAATCAAGTAAATGACCATTGGCAAGCATGATGGAAACGAATCAATTTTGACAGTGATGATATTTTCTCGAAATACATCAGGGCTCAGAAGCTAAAAACAAGAAGAAAAAAAAAAAAAACGATATATACGATGCTTTCACAGAAATTTTCAAAACGAGAAGCATAAAAGACATGGTTTGATCCGGGAAAAGAAATTTGCAACAAAAAAGTTATGGACCTGCTGCATAAGGTGAAAATAAACAAATGTTCAGTTCTGTTTGGTGATACGTTAGTTAACAAGCTGTAAAACGTTAAGTGAGAGAACAAAGACTGTACATTCTATGAAGATGAATTATCACTGTACTAGAAACAAGCTCACGTATGCAATGTTGAAAGTAAAATATCTTGAAGATTTAAAGAATGAACGGTTAAAAGTATGTACTAGAGAAATGGAAACAGCATGATGAATCGTTTAACTATTGTTATTAACCAGGATGAATCCTTATTCCATTCAATTAAATTATGTACCAAATGTACACCTCTATAGTTCTAACGACGAAAGAGGAGTTCATAAATGACACTATCATAATTCAGGAAAACTTAAGTTTTTGAAAGAAAGCAAGTATATATAACACGACAAATGTGGAAAAATAGCGCAATGTATAATGAAGAATTTGAAACAGGCACTCTAGATGAATTTACATTGATCGCTCTCAATCACATTAGCAAAAATCCTCCCATAGACATTATACAAAGAAGGTATATCATCTATTAATACAAAATATTCAATCAAATACAAAATTTTTCAAATGGAGAGTTTACCTTGTACAATTTCAACTGTTATGAATCAGTGGTTATTAACTAAGTAACGACAAAAGAAGTAAACCAAAACGTTTTGTAAAATTTAATAAATAATTTAATTATCAAATTTACAAATGAAAATGTGAGAGGAACTTACATTATTTTGAAGTGAATCCAAAATAATCCTGAAAAAGTTCTATGAAAGTCCAAAATAATGACAAGTTCAGTATAAATTACAATCCCGGAAATGCAATATTCCGCCAAGAATCGTGACGTTGTCAAAATCGTGTTGTTCAGAACTCCTTTGAATAATACGCTATGGTTCCAGCATAATATTATAGTAAAAAAAAAAAAAAAATGAGCACTTTCTGTTTAATCTGTACAGTTCAAACAAGCGTTTTTCCTCTTAAATAACATTTCAGTACAACATAGAACATGTCTGTAGACATGATGTAGCAACAAGAAGACAAGAATTAAGAATGATTCCAAAATAAGAATGAATATGGAGTGCTCAATTGTCTTCTTAAATACATCTTCTACTAGTACTATATTTCACAACATTCCCCCACGTGATGGATCTTACTGTCATCCTAGTGTTTCAAGATACCTATTCATGTGACCTAACTCATCCAATAATAATTAGCTCAATTCTTCTGAGATATCACGTGATCGATTTGTCCAATAAGAATAAAGCCGAATCTCGAAAACATTTTTACTAATAATTGTATTATTAGTAATTATCAAGACAACGGAAGCATCTATTTACATATCCTAAGCAACTTTGCGTTCTTAATATCTCTAAAATAGACCCTAGTCACGTAGGTAAAATCTAAAGATTATCAGTACAATGTATAACCATTAATAAAAATTACAATAATTAAATAAAATCATGTACCAGGAGTTACAGAATACATCGACATACATAACACAACACATCTGTAAAATTTCCAGTCACCAAGAGTTTTCACTAAATTAATGAACATTAGTTGATATGTCAAGAATCTTTACACTCTCTGGACGAAATCAAAATCAATACACCTTTCAAACAGTGCAGATGTAGTTGTGGAATATTCCGTTTTCACAGAACTTTCACTTGACGTCTAGAAGTAATTGAAACTACACTACACAACAAATTGTACAATCACGTAGAATTCCTGTGCGCGAAGCACAATTAGTAATTGTAATTAGTATTTGTAAAATGTTATAAATGTAATGGTGAAAACTGTTGAACAAATGGACAAATGAAATGTGAAAGACCAGAGAATGCGCAAAACAAATATGGTTAAGATGGTATGACAATTACGGAACTGAAAAGATTATAGAGAAAATTAAAAATAAGCAAATTTACATGTGAATGTGGAAAAGCAGTAAATTAAAGCTCAATGTATTTACATGTTAAAGGCCGATTCCAGGCTATTGTTTTAATTAGCAAAACATAACGCTTTATCGTAGATAAATAAACCTAACTGAGCTTACTCGTGGACGCATGTACTCTACGGCTTTTGTAGACCACAGAGAAACATTAGAGAAACACTACCACCATCCAGAGCTATTGAAGTAGCTATTGCAGTAATCTGTCTGAGTAGAAATGACAGCAAATGACAGCAAAATGGCATATCAAATGGTGAAAGATCTCACAACCCATAAACAAGGGAAAACTACCACCATCCAAGACAAATCAGGAATGTCCCTCACAGAAGATCAAGAGATCATCAAGCGATGGACAGAATAATGCTCAGAATTGCACAATCATAAGACCCAAGGAGATCCATCAGTACTAAATTGCCCTCAGGCAGAAGAAATTGATGACAACCCCATTCTTCGTGAAGAAGTAGAAATTGCAGTTAGGTCACTAAAGAAAGGAAAGTAAGCCGGCATTGTCAACATACCAGCAGAGCTCATTCAGGCAGGAGGAGAAGAGATAGTCACAGTCCTAACAACAATCTGCAACAAGATATGGCAGACAGGAGAATAGCCCACCCATGGACTCAATCCTTGGTCATCGTGCTCCCCAAGAAAGGAAACCAACAGCTATGCCAAAACTACGGAACCATCTGATTGATCAATCACCCGAGCAAAGTCATGCTGAAGATAATTCTCAACAGACTAAAGCCTCAAGCAGACAAAATTATTGCTGAAGAGCAGGCAGGCTTCCGAGCAGGAAGGAGCACCACATAGCAAATCTTCAGTCTCAGACTCCTTTGCGAGAAATACCTTCAGCATCAGCAGAATCTATACCACGTCTTTATAGATTTCAAAAAGGCCTTTGATAGGGTATGGCATGCAGCCTTATGCGCAACTATGAAGAAGTACAACATCAGCTCAAACCTGGTGCAGGTTGTTGAGCACCTCTATGCCAAAGCCACCAGTGCTGTCTTCATCAATGGCAGCAGAGGAGATTGATTTCGAACAACTGTTGGAGTCAGACAGGAATGTATACTGTCACCTACACTCTTCAACATTTTCCTGGAAAGGATCATGGAGGATGCCTGCATGACCACAAGGGCACTGTCAGCACTGGGGGAAGAACAATCACCAACCTTCGCTTCGCAGATGATATTGATAGTTTAGCACGAGATGAAAAAGAGCTGACTGACTTGGTTGAGCGCCTCGACCCAACCTCCACAGCATACGATATGGAGATCGCCGCCGAAAAAAAAACAAACAAACTGATGTCAAACAACACTAATGGCATCAGTGCAGAAATAAAGGTCAGTAGAAAGAAGCTGGAAAGTAATCAAGTAATTGGGATCAGTTATCACAGATGAGGTCTCCAGACCAGAACTACTTTGCAGGATTGCCCAGACACCAGCAACAACAACAAGGTTGGGACCAATATGGAAAGATACCAACATTGCTCTTGGTTCCAAAATAAGGCTGATGCGCTCGATTGTCATATCCATCTTTATGTATGCTTGTGAAACATGGACGCTCACATCAGATCTACAAAGAAAGATTCAAACCTTCGAAATGAGATGCTACCGCAAGATTTTGGGCATCTCATTCATTGACCATGTAACCAATGAAGAAGTCCACAACAGGATCCAATGTGCCATCGGATCCTATGAAGACCTCTTGACCACTGTAAAAAGCGCAAACTGAAGTGGTACGGTCATGTCTCAAGATCATCTGGATTGGCAAAAATAATCTTGCAAGGCACAGTGCAAGGGTGCAGAAAAAGAGGCAGACAGAATAGGAGGTGGGAAGAAAACATTAAGGAGTGGACAGGCATGGGATTTGGAGACTCCCAAAGGGCAGTAAAGAACAGGGATGGATGGAGAGAATTGGTTGTAATGTCAACTGTGGTGCCCCAACGACATCTTGGGTTACGGGATTGATGATGATGATGATGATGATGATTGCAGTAATTATTAATCCATTCCCTACATTTAGCCTCTTTCCCCCTCCAACCCTCTATCTCATAAATATCCATCATAGTAGAATCCTAGTGCATAAGAATGGAAATATGAATATTTGTGAATGGCTTACTGATGAGTACGGTTATGGATACTTGGAACCTTGGCAGTTAATCCCAAACGTTTCACATCTGACAAAGTTAGATTTTTTTCCATTGAGAGAGACATGGGAAGAATGCTAAACATTTTGCCTTTTCCAACGTCTAGTATAACAACTGAACTGCTGAAAAGTTTATTTTATCAATGAGTAACCTTAATATTCCTTACTGAATATACCTAGACGTACCAGTCAATTCCTCTAAGTTATCGGATAGTTGTTTCTTGTGATTAATTGAGCAATATGAAGATTCTTTAGAAGTTATACATTATCCTGTCTATCACTGATGAAGATTCCCTAAACCGCTCCGGTGGCCTAGTGGTTAGAGCGTCCGCCTCAGATGTAGGAGGTCGTGGTTAGAACCCCGACCGAGTCATACCAAAGACTTATAAAAATGGTACTAACAGCTGCCTCGCTAGGCGTTAAGAGGTTACTTTTAGGACTGGTCGGCCTGGTGTCAGGATAATGTGACTGGGTGAGACATCATGCAACATGCCTGGTATGATGCCCCAGTGCTAGATATCACAATAAACTGCCACACTGCTGACATCATAGCGATGTGACTGAAAAATTGTTAATGCTGCATTCAAAATCCAAATTAAACACACATACCTACTTGATTTAGATTAACTGTAACTTGTCCAATGAACCGGTATCTTTTCTTCAGTCACTCTGGTGATTTGAATGTGCATGCCGGATAGATGATATCCACTTGGCTTAAGCAATATGAGAAATAATCCGCCTTGAAGAGATTATCGCTTTCACACAAATGTCAAGACCCAAACGAGGCAAATTGAAAATTCCCCTGCTAATTAGAATCATGACATTTATTTTGCTTTGTTATAAATTTAGACTATAAGGAACAAGATACAATAAATAAGAAACCATTGGTTGCAAGTAACAAATAAAAATAAATATTGAATAATAGTGCAATTGCACCATTTGGTCGCGAAACTGAGTCGAAGTACACATCCTGGTTCGTCTAATTATTTGCACAACTGTAATAGTTCTTGAATTGAGTAATCATGTAACCACTGCGTTACTACACAAACAACGCTAAAACTAAGTTGATGTAAATCGAATGGCTCTTTAAGTAAGTATGGTTATTATTATTATACATAAATCGATAATTTGTATATGATGTAACCCTATACAATTAAGTCTTATAAAAAATACTGCCTTGATTTCATTTGAGAAAAGGTATAATTGAATTTGATAGAGTCAGATTGGCAGACATACGGACGGACGGATAGATATAAACACTTATACATTATACATACATTACGTATGCATATATACACACATTCTTACAGATATCAAACTAAATGAATACATGGATAGGGTGATATTGCACGAAGCATAATACGTGTATTAGTATGCTCCGGAATGCCACCTCTCTTTAGAAATGAATAAGTCGAATGTGTTACCTAACTTTTGTGTCTGTGTATTTAATTAAATCTTAGCATGCATGTGTGTGACAACCTGGTTATTACCCTGACATCTGATTGTGTACCTGACCAGTGTGTGTGTGTGTGTGTGTGTGTGTGTGTGTGTAACTTGAGTACTAAAAACCTGTCAGACAGCTGAGCTCCTTCATTGCATCATATCAATGAATATAGAAATATAAACAGAAAAAAAAACCAAACGAAACAAAAACATTATTTGACAATTTATAGGAAGAGACATTATTTATTCCTCTGAGAGAGGAATCGAACTCGAGGGACACTTTGAATTTGCATTAAAATTACAAGGAACACATTTTGCGTAATAAATTGACAGGTGCCAGTCAATCTGGTTTGCTTCATCCTTCGTTGTTGTCTTATAGAATGTCTAACATTTGTGAAAAGTAAATAATAGATTTTAAATTTAAAAATTAGCAAGTACTGCGCCCTGTTCATGTTCGAGAAAAAAATTAATATTACCGTAAAACGAAATCTAAGAAACATTTCTGGTGAGAGAAAAAGATCTACTACATTGAAAAAGATTGATGTAGTTATACCTAAATCCCGAAATAATTGTGACAGTAGTCAAACCCAACTCAGGAAAAACACTTTTTGTCAACCTTTCACATAAAAGTAACCATCTCTAACTTTTGCTTTGATGCTTTGTTGTCTCTTAATTGTTCACTTGATATATTAAATTTCCAGTTGAAAGCGTTCTTTTCTTTGCAATATCTCAACAATGACATACTTAAAACTATATTTATTTACAAGCAGTAGTTGATATAATCATATTTAAAGTTGTTGATTTCCTTAGATGCAACAGTTGATTATAGTCATACCAAAAGCTGTAAATTTCCTTAGATGCAGCTGTTGATATAGTCATACCTAGAGCTATAGACCTCTTTATATGCAACAGCTGAGATAGCCATACCTAAAGCTGTAGATTTCCTTAGATGCAACAGTTGATTATAGTCATAACTAGACTGTAGACCTAATTATATTCAACAGTTGATATAGTCATACCTAGAGCTGTAGACTTCTTTATATGCAAAGGTTGATATAGTCATACCTAAAGCTGTAGACCTAATTATATGCAAAGGTTGATTATAGTCATACCTAAAGCTGTAGACATAATTATAAGCAAAGGTTGATATCGTCATACCTAAAGCTGTAGACATAATTATATGCAAAGGTTCATATAGTCATACCTAAAGCTGTAGACCTAATTATATGCAAAGGTTCATATAGTCATACCTAAAGCTGTAGACCTAATTATATGCAAAGGTTGATTATAGTCATACCTAAAGCTGTAGACATAATTATAAACAAAGGTTGATATCGTCATACCTAAAGCTGTAGACCTAATTATATGCAAAGGTTCATATAGTCATACCTAAAGCTGTAGACCTAATTATATGCAAAGGTTGATATAGTCACACCTAAAGTTGTAGATTTTCTTATATGCAACAGTTTATATAGCCATACCTAGAGCTGCGGACCACTTTAGATGCAACAGTTGGTATAGTCATACCTAACGTTGTAATAATTAAGGCAGTTGTTAAACTCTACTCAAGAAAAGAAAATATTTCAACCATAAACATAAAAGGAACTTTTCTCTAACTTTGCTTTTTATATTTTTCAATGTTCTCTAGATATGTAGAATTTCCAGTTCTTTTTCTTTCAACACATTAACAGCTCTCTAGTTTCAACATGTTGGATTCAATCCTTCCTGATAACTTTCTGTATGTTCTCAATTGTATCTCATGCATTTCAATGTCTGATTTCATATATTCTACTTTTCTGCAACGTCTGCAACCTTTGCATGACCTCCTTATTCTTGTTCATAGTACTTATAGTAATAGCTCTAAAAGGAAGTTCCAGTCTGTTTTCTTTTCTTCATGCTATGTTACAGTATCTGCTCCTCTAGCATGTTGGTCAAACGGTTCACTTGTGTTTATTATTTGTATTTTTAGGTAGCAAAGTCCCACTAGGTAGTCCGTACGGCCTGCATAAACCGTTTATTCATACTTCTTAAAGACAACAGAGGAGATAAATCTTCTTGAATCACAGACTGTGGACGTGAATTTTGTACTCGTTTAGTCGTTTAATTAAGGTTTGATTTCATCTTATGTTTGCTTGCTGCGCGATCCTTTTCACAACGTCTCCAACCATTTCTTGTATTGGCCTGTTATGCTACCATTGTGTCATTGATGTTCACACCAATAAGGCATGACATGTAACATTTAAAAGATCTCTTCATTGCACTTGCAACCATGTAAAGTTTCGTCAATTTAGAGCGTTCCTTTGTGTTCTTTGTTTATCTAGATTGTGTCTGTTTGTAATTGCATTAGATAAAGGCTAAATAAGGGTTGAAAGCGCTTAGAATAGTTCAAAGCTAATTTGTGCACTGCTCGTCGTAATATGTATAAATCCTAATATATATATATATATATATATATATATATATATATATATATATATATATATATATATATATATATATATATATATATATATATATATATATATATATAACAGAGAGGAAAGCGCATATTTCTGGATCCAGCATGATACGAACGATAAGATACTTGATTATATGAATGAATTGTGTATGCATGTATAATGTCACCAATATAACGTAACAGGTTAGAGTTATAATCCTTTCCATGCTGGAATCGAATCAGGCAGTTAGTAACGCCGACTGTGTATCAAATTACACAGTTAGACAGTCATTCATAGCTTCGTACGGCTTCCTGACTAGGTGATATATGATAAATTTATTCGAAAGACGAAAACCCCTTTAACTGGATACTTATTACACCCAGGGGGTCATTTGTATGTGTCGATACCAACCACTGTGATGAATATCTCGCAAAAATACTTATATGCTAAACATTATACATTTCAGTAGAAAGTCCTTAATGTTCTATTCGGAGACACGTGCAAGGATATTCTGTGTCGATAATAAATTACCGGTACCTACTATAATGAATCTGATTGGTCCAGTTTGTTAGGGAAATTCGTAACTAATATTTACATCTTCAAAGTGGCCACGCTGTTTAATACCTGACTTAAAAATTTGAACGATAAATTGTTCTTCTGCAGGAAATGGCATATTCGGACACTGTAATTTGAAAAATAAAACTGCAAATATGTTATTCCTTGCATAAGAAATGAAATTATATTTAAAGTAAAATGCAAACTTAACGTTCATATCATTATCATTAACACAGTTATGTGCAATTATTTATAACATATGAGATGAAATCTTTCTGATACAGGGAAGGACCTGAAAATGTTCTGCGGCCTGTTTGACATTTTCTCTTTCAGCATGCCTCAAAAAATAATATGATCTTTTAGGTTGATGGATCAGAGATTCATGAATCATGCCTAAATAAAAAATAGCATGTTGAATAGGTCAATTGCATATAGATATCAACACATACAATGGCTTGAAATATTCTATCCCAAAAGTCCGAAATTGAGTACATTTTTGTATTGCTGACAGAGCAAAATCGACCAGAAATATGCAATATTTCACCATTACCACCCCTGCCATGTGTGACTGTAGACTGATAGTCTTATCTCTGTTAACTGAAAATGGCTTACATATTTATGACTAAGTGACATAAACTTAATGGTGAAAAGACGAGGACGCTCCGAATTAATCAAGAGAAGTTAGATTACGTTTGTAGTAAATTTAAGTACAAAGACAGTGAAAAGTATAATAGATACAGATTCCAGAGAAAAAACTTTCCCTTAACTTACTCAGTTACACTGTAATAACCGTTCAAAGTGATACACCAGTTCTAACCGGCAAGTTTATTTACTTAGAACAATGCTATATGTTTGGTTATATTTTACTTCAACAGAACGTTATACGTTAGGTGATAATTTTACTTCAAAAGAACGTTATACGTTAGGTAATAATTTCACTTTGAAGATTTTGGTTATTTTCCTGTATTTGATTATTTGCTACTAAATTTATTTTTGGGGATGGGTTGGTGTAGGGTTAGAATGTGGGATTTGATAATGAATTATTATTTTAGCTTGTGCGGAACTAACTGACATCCTAATCAACGGATTTTGAGGGTTTAAGTGATAGCGAACACTATAAGTTGTATTTTTCAAATTAATTGCAAGGCATTAACTTTTGATTTTAGCCATAAAACTTGTACCAGGAAAAGTGTATATCTTACCAGATTATGATGGAATATGAAAATATATTGGAAAATAATCTGTTGTCCATTATCGATACATCATACGCACCGATACATCATACGCACTTGCCTCCTGGCACACGTTTGGGAGAAACGTTCAACCATCCTCAGTCGCTGGATGCTTAAAGACACGTGATTCTTGGAATCAGCGTCTTTGGTTTATTCAGATACCACCCATTAGGTAAGGTGGCAGGGGCCAGTTTCGCATATTGGCCCCTGGCAAATTTCTTAAGTTAAGGGTATGGTGTGAGTTTTTTTTAGCTATTATTGTGTAATAATTAAAGAGATGGATATATTTGTGAACTAGGTGTTTCGGGCCTGTGTTGTTCTTGAAACTGATGAGAGGCGTGTCCACCTCCAATAGTCACTTCACAGTATGTAGCCACTGAAATACCAATTGTAGGTTAGGAAGTAGAGCTAGCCACCCACAGCAGTAGACACATTTATTCAAGGCAAGTATAATATCTCATAAACGGCTAGGATGACAACTATTCTGAATTGCATCAAGCTATTTAGTAGAGTAGACAATGTTTTTCAAAAGTATCACCCAGGGAAAGGGCTTGCGTTTGCACTGTGAGCACCACATGCTGTCATAAACATTTTATTCTAAGAACTTCACGTCAAGTGTGTGATATGATTATGTTGTGCTTCATAATACCTATCCAAAAATATGAACCGTTTTGACCTCACTCATGTATTATTTTTTACGAATTTTTATATTAGGCAGGGGCAATCGTCATTAAATTTGTACATAAAAACTGGCCCATGCTCCCTAAGAAAAAACTCTGTCTTCTGTCTTTCTGTGTGTGTGAGTGAGTGTGTGTGTGTGTGTGTCTCTCTCTCTCTCTCTCTCTCTCTCTCTCTGTTAAATCCACTTTAAGATAATAAATCTTCTGACAATGAAATTTTCAATTTAAACTTTAGTCTTTCTTTCAAAGTAATTGGCTATTGATATTGAAAACCTTTCGCTATGGAGTGTTTAGGAACGAACTAGATAATATTGGCATCTGTGTCAAACGTACTTTTTAACAAATATGAATGAAGTTTATGTAAAAGGGATTTTAACTCTGAAGAGTCTATGCGCCTGTCTAATTCCTTTGCGTATAATGGTAACGGCGTAAAAATATATAATCCCTCAATAGAGTCAGTTAATTACCAATTAGACCACAACATATAAATTTCAGCTATTTCTTTGACACTGGTACAAATCAAATTTGGACTTAAACGTTTCATCGCCATGTAGTCTGGCGCAATATCATTTGTTAATTGTAAGTTTCCAAAATAAATTTCAGTCAAAGGACACTTTTTTGGTAAGATCCCGAAGAACAATATAACATATGAACAAAACATACAAGAACAAACTCAAGGCTTTATCGGGTTAAGATAACGATAATTTATAAAACACCATGTTTTATTTTTGACACTGTATGAAAAAAGCCAATTCTAACTCAAGAATAACAATCTGGCATCTAATTCCATACTCAAGAATAACACTTCGGCATCTTATTTCATACTCACGAATAACACTCCGGCATCTCATTCCATACTCAAGAATAACATCCCGACATCCCATTCCATACTCAAGAATAACACTCCGGCATCTCATTCCATACTCAAGAATAACATCCCGACATCCCATTCCATACTCAAGAATAACACTCCGGCATCTCATTTCGTACTCAAGAATAACATCCCGACATCTCATTCCGTACATAGAGGGTTTCAAATGGGTAATGATTTAATATTGAATTTATGAAACTAGTTGAATAATGTCCAGCTTTTGCGTGCCTTGGCGAGCCAAAGGTGGACATTATTCATAGAGTTTCATAAATTTAATATTAAATCATTACCCATTTGAGATTCTTTTTATCACATAGTTTTTATTTCAGTGGAAATTATTTAGATAGAAAGAAGAATGAATAATTTCGTTCATTCTGACAGACGGTGCACCTTTCATTTGTTGTGCATAAAACATAGTCCCAAATAAAGTTGAACTAGTAAAAGTAGGTTGTACTTTGTTTTACAAACATTAAATCAAAGAAAAAGCTTTCATCCGAATAAACTAAACATTTTATAACGAAAAAAATCATGTTTCAGAACAGAATGATCACTGCGATGTGATGCCACATTGTTTGATACGGTACACAGTAGGCTTAGAGTACATGTTTACCCTAAAATGTCACTTTCAGAACGAAATATTACATTGTTGCGATTTTCATGTAAAAAAGGATTACTGGATGCAGAAATTCCCATATTTACTCTAATGCATTTGTGACCGGATATTTGCAGTATTTGATTTGGAACAATAGACTGTACAGAAGGAGTAAACAAATTTCTTTTTTAGTCGGATTTGCATCCCATATATACTGCGTTAATATGCTGTGGTTGGATAAATTCATGTCAGTTGGGAGACCCATTTATGTCCATATTCTTCTGTGAACAGAGGTGAGTTTATTTATTTCTGTAAGTTAACATTTAAACCACGCTTATGTGTAGGGTGGATTCTGTATCTATGTTACAGATATACCGCCCGTTCCCCCCCCCCCCCCCCCCCCGCTATCAAATGAGCAATACCTTTAGTTTTACTTCTTATTGTTGTTCTTGTATTGTAGTTTTACGCCAGTTTTCTTATGATGATATTGTTATGCATGACATAACAAACCCCTGTGGGGGGAACATAGCCATATTCAAACGACAGCCGAGATAATATTTCCTCATTTTCCTTTCGTGAGTCGAATTGAAAAATTGCCGCCAAATGTTCATTGAAAACAAAACATTCCAGAAGGCGGGGTTAAAAAAGTTTTCCCACGATCGCATCCAATCAGTAAATAGAATACTGCACCATAATTTCATGGTCTTATTTGGACCAATCAGAATCACATAAAGTGATAAGTTCACATGTTATAATGTCAAAAATATGAAACTGAAAACACTATAGGCAAAGTGTACCGACTTTTCTCATTCCATACTCAAAAATAACATTCAGGCATCTCATTCCATACTCAAGAATATCATTCAAGCATCTCATTACATTCGCAAGCATAGTATTCAGGCATCTCATTCCATACTCAAGAATATCATTCAGGCATCTCATTCCATACTCAAGAATAACATTCAAGCATCTCATTACATTTCGCAAGCATAGTATTCAGGCATCTCATTCCATACTCAAGAATATCATTCAGGCATCTCATTCCATACTCAAGAATAACATTCAGGCATATCATTCCATACTTAAGAATACCATTCAGGCATCTCGTTCTATGCTCAATAATACAATTCAGGCATAATTTTTAATTTCGAATGATATTAAACCCATTACATAAGTGGCATCCTGTTAAATACAAAATGGCCACCTGTATCCCTGCTTCAATGGTTTTGTACTATAGATCACATCTGTGTAACTTTTCAAGCGTTAAAGTTTGTAAAAGGGTGCACAAAGTATTAAGTACATTCATTGCTTTGCTGGTTTAAGTATATTATTGTACTGGCTTGGCTATGACAAAGGAATCCTTGGGTCAGAGTTAGGTCAGACTAAAACTGGTATTTCACTGTGGGGTTTTTTTTTCAGGTATTTTATTTGATATAGTTTTCTTCCTGATTAATACGACTGAAATCCATTCAACCTGGAAAATAGGTATTTGCGGTATGATCTCTCTCTCTCTCTCTCTCTCTCTCTCGTGTGTGTGTTTGCATATAT